>JAYXIM010055467.1:0-212908 GCA_037575425.1 Anastrepha fraterculus | reverse complement strand
GAAATGTAAAACAAATATCATCCATTCCATTTGATTCCGATATTTTAAAAAATTCTGTTTCCTTTTTAAAAATGTACTCAGAGTAGGTTTTTGTAATAAAATGAAGCTTCTTTCATCCTAACAGTTAATTCGTCCGCTGGATGTTGTACGATGGCCATGCTTTTCTTGTTGTATTACATGTAGTTAATTGCTTCCACCTTCTTTCGGCTAGAGCAAGGGTCTCCAAACTACGGCCCGCGGGCCAAATCCGGCCCGCTAGTGGCATCCATCCGGCCCGCAACAGCTTAAGACTAGTGTCATCAATATGGCCCACGACGGCTAATGTTTTACTGTTGTTACTATTGCTGTTATAATTTTAGTGGAGGAGAATGAAAACACAGTGATAATTATTCGATTTTATTTACTTGCACGGTAAAACTTTACGACAGAAATATGAAGTACCTAAGCATTTTAATGAGATTTAAGATGCTGATCGGTTAATTTAGATCTGTAAACATTCTTCATGTATTTTATCTTGGAAAACGTTTTCTCACACAAGTACGTAGTACTAAAAACAGAAAACAATCCACGAGCAAGGTTAGATTAGGCTAGGTAGTGATGGTTGCCCAGAGAGTAGGGCCCACTTGGACGAAAAATTTTGGTTCATCCTTTGTGATACCATTGCAAGAGAGTGAAGGAAAAAAGGGGAGAAAGGGAAGGGATGGGGAGTGGTGAGTGTTTGTGGACTACGAACGGTGACTAGTCTGCGGTTGTGGTAACCTCTTTATGCTGCTGATGAAGTTCATCAGATTTTTATTATCAACACCTGCTATATCAGCAGGCGCAGAAAAGAAGTGAGAACCAAGATGCTTGAATCTTAGTCCCGCGAGAGCTAGGCAACTAAGGAGCAGGTGCTGAGATGGTTCTACCTCATCCTCCATACAGCTGACGCAAAAAGGACTCGAAGTAATTCCGAGTCTCACGGCATGTATACCCTGCGGACAGTGCCCCGTGAGGATGCCCACGAAATTTGAGAGATGACATTTTGTCATCCCCAGGATATCCCTCGAACGCCTCCTATCCAAACGTGGCCAGAAGGACTTCGCGGCCCTACACGTTCGTGTACTTGCCTAGCGCTCGCTGAGTTGGTGCAGAGGCCATCCTTCCAGGAGTAGAGCGCAGGTTGTCAAGGGGATCCCGATCCTCTCCTTTCGCGGGCACATTACCTCACAGGTCCCTTGTCTGGCCAGCTCGTAGGCTTCGCAGTTTCCTGCAATGTCACTGTGACCAGGTATCCACGAGTAAACTTATGCAAATTATCAAACTGTGCCAGTGGAAGACTCTTTTAAAATTCCAACAAAGATGAATTTTGATATTTGTTCTTAAACATATCACTGCACTGCAAATCAATAATTTCCTTTTGGTTTTCCGGAGCCAGGGCTTCAATGTCAGAATCAAAAGGATTTCGAAAAAGCTTAATTTCATTCGCAATGGCATGAAAGTCTGGGAAACGACTATCGAAATTATTTTTCAAAGTACTTAAATTTTCGACTGCAAAATCGGCGGGAAATTCTGTCTCTGTAGTGTGGCTGAATATTTCACATGTTTTAAATTGTGTGAAACATTTTTTACGTAATTGTGATTGAAATATTATTATTTTCTGCCTAAATGATTTGATATTGGTGTATAAATCAGGAAGAAGCTGATTTTCTCCTTGCAAACTCAAAATCAGTTCATTCATATAATTTGTCTGATCGACATAGAATGCTAATTTCCAAAATTTCCAAAGCCATTCACTATTTCCTATATCGACACAAGGGCGATGCTTCTCATTCAAAAAAATTTTTATTTCTGCTCGAAGTTCGAAAAAGCGCTTAAGGACTTTTCCGCAACTACGCCAGCGTACGACAGTATGATATGGCAAGTCATTTTCTCCAATCACTTCAATAAACTCCCGGAATTGTCGACGATTCAGCCTTGAACTTCAGACAAATCCAAACATTTTCCGCACAAAGACTGTTGATGAATGTTGCAATGTAAAGCTAATGGCTTTAAACCAACATCATTTTCTACAGCACATCACACAAGTGCGACCACTCCTTTATTTTTACCACACATATTTTTGCCTCCATCGGTGGTGATAGATTAATGGCATTTTCGACTCCCTTAAAAATATCTGCCCCAGTTGTCGTGCCGTGAATACTATATATGCCAAGAAGTTTTTCATACACTTCATAGCTTTTACCTATTCCACGAAAAAAAATCAACACCTGAGCAGTATCTGACACATTCGTTGACTCATCCAAGGCTAAAGAAAACCGCTCAAGGCGTCCATTTTTGTCAGGCAGTTGAGATGATATATTTTCTGCGATGTCTTGCACCCTCCGAGCCACTGTCCTTGCTGACAAACTGGCACCTTTCAATCAATTTACGTTTTCGGGGGGTATTTCTTCAGTTACTGCAATTAAGCATTCTTTTATCATTTCTCCATCGGTGAATGGCTTTCTTCGTTTTGTGATTTGAAGAGCCACACGAAATGCACTTGTCGCGAAAACACACACATTCGCATATTTTCGCGACAAATGTGTGTACCAACAACAACAATATAGAAATTATAGGAAATTTAAGAGTAATTGGCAGAATTCAATCACTGCCTCTTGGCGCGATAGTTGGCTAATTTTTACAAGAAGCGAATGCTTGCTAATTTTTATGTGCGCCCGGTGCGATAAATTTAAATAAACCGATTTTGCTGGCGTTTCGTCTGTCAACTTGTCTGTAAGACCGACTAATATTCCCTTATGCCTCCCGCCTGTGACCCCTGTCCCATCGTCGGTTTTTGGATGGCAGAAAATCAAGAAAAATAGAAATATTTTGCATAAAATTGTTTCAGAACTTCGTTGCCGAATTTCTTGTTATCCTCCATTCTTAAATTTATTTCTGTTGTCTTCAGAAGGAAAAAAACAATAAAAAATTTCCTAAATACTCGTATGCCACCTGTTGTGGATAGCTGAAATAGATATGACGTAGTATAGTACATAGTAGCACTACTTGCCACTAGATGCCTGTTTGCTTAGGTGTGCAGAAAAATTAAAATTGTTTTGGCCGTTGGAACGTTCCGAAAAAATTATTATGGCCCTAGGGGTTCAAAGTTGCGAGACCCCTGGCCCTAAGGCTTCAAAGTTTGAAGACCCCTGGGCTAGAGCATAGTAGTGTAACACAATGGATGCTTTTATTGTATTGAATGGACTAACAACTGCCACCGCCTCTTCTATGTCTAGTCTTCTAGTCTATGTCGAACCTTTTCTTGCCAGCTCGTCAGCTATCTCATTACCCTCTATATTCTTGAGTCCGGGAACACATATCAGAGTAATTTTAAGCCAATAACCAAGTAATTCTAGTTCCACTCTACACTGTGAAACTAGTTTCAGGTATAGCAATTGGTTAAAAATTCCAAATAAATAAATTCTTTTAAGTAAAAAATAAAAAAAATTCTTAAAAAAAAATTAAAAAAATTCGATTGAAGATATGCGCTTTCCGAAGATAAATAAAACTAATACTAGCTAAATTTAGGAATCATTTTTATGTATTCGGTTGCTGCGAAAATTTTTCTGCGATGACCATTTTTTGGAAAACTCGCTTTTTATCCAATTGAAGCGCACGATTATACTTCACAGGATCCATTAAAACACTTTTCTTAATTCTATTACTGTCTTACTTATAGTACACTACTCACCACTCGTAGGATCTCGCTGAATGATTAACCACTAATCATCGCTAGTCTTAAAACGAGTGAGTCTACGACTTTCTTATCTGAAAAACTCTAAATCAAGAATCGCGAGTCTTAAAACGAGTCTAAAACTTTCGTATCTAAAAAATATTAAATAATTTGCAGAGAAATTGATCATTTTACTACTGCTATTATTAGCCAATAACGAACTAGTATGATTTCCTCTATTATCAGCATATGAACAAGAATATTGGCATGCTAGTTTCGTTTTCGCTGAGATAGCTCAGCAAGTGACCCACAAGACGGTTTCCCGTGAAATGAGAGAGGGTCCTCTTGAAAACCTTTGATTTGCTCCTGGAAGCCTGAGCTGCATATCAATTCAGCGAGCGCTGGATTAGTGCGCAAACGTGCAAAGTCGTAGGATCCTGCCAGCCGCGGGTATATCGAAGACGATCGACAGAACTTCAAGGCCTAACAAAGCCGTAACTGTTGAGTTTCGTGTGTATCCTTACCGTATATTGTCCGTTGGATATCCGTGCGGTGAGTCTTGGTATTACTTTAAGTTCTTTCCGCAGCACCTGTCTGGAGGATGAGGTGAAATCATCTCAGCACCTTTTCCTACACCTAAGGATATATTAGGTTTAGATTTCACACATCGACGAAACGTCGCTGGGAGTGTTTGAGAGAAAGACTCTACAGAGGATTTTTGAACCTTTGCACGTTAGCAACAGCGAGTATCGTAGGCCATGGAACAATGAGCTGTATGAGCCTTACGATGACATAGACATAGTATAGCGAGTAGAGATCCAGTGGTTTCGTTGGCTGAGTCATGTCGTGTGAATAGATACAAAGGCTCCGGCTCTGAAAGTATTCGATGCGGTACCTGCTGGTGCTTATAGAGTAAGAGTAAGGCCTGCTCTCCGTTGGAAAGAACAAGTGGAGAAGGATTTCACTTGGCCTGCCCAATAGACGCCGGTTAGCACGAGAAAGAAACGACTGGCGCTTTTAGTTAGACTCGGGTAAAATTGCGTTAGCAGTTATAGCGCCAATCAAGAAGAAAGGGAAGAAGGTATAACACATCTGATGAATTTCATGAGTAGCTTGAAGTGGCTACTGCAATTGTAATTAGCCACCATTTGGTCGTGTCCTCCTCTAATGCAAGACCGAATTTGATTCTTTGTCCATGTGGGCCTTTGCATGCGCGGCCATTTGGCCTAACCGAGCCCTGTGCTATAGTTATTTAACGCTGTGTATACTCCAGATTCAAAATTATTTAATTGATAGAACTTGAACTCCTTAAACGAACTTACATATGAAAATCATCATTTTCTCCTTTCCCATTCTCATTTAGTCAAATTGAATAGGCGTTCGTAATGTTGCACGATTTCTCATTCAATTTCACACGTTCTTCATATAATAGCAAATGAACTGCTTTCGGAAACATCATCCGTTTACAATGCCCAGTGTCTGTGCCTCTTTTTACCAATGCGCGAACGTGGCGAACGAAATGCCTTTGTTTACTACACTTCCTTCACTCCATTCGTTATTTGTTCACTTGTAGGAATCTTTGTTGTTGTTAAAAAAGTAAAGCAAATCACTCAGTAATCCTTTTCTTTCAATTATCATGCAATCCTTCAAAAACATGCACACACCCAAATATTTTTCGAACTTCTTTTTTTCCACATTATACAGAAGAAGTGTTTATTTGCCTCTGAGCAGCATTTCCTGAAAATTTGAATGGCACGATCAGCGAAACAATTTCAATGGTTGCCAGATCACTTTATTCTTGCGCGTCATTTATGCTAGAGTTGAGTTGAGTTTTGATCCACCAAGCAAAACTTTACGCTGTAATTTGATAGGCAATGCATAGAAACATCCACATACATATATACAAATTTTTCCACATATTCATAAATGCTTGAGTATAACTATGAACAAGCTGCGCAGTTCCTTTTACCTTGCCATCTCATTCAATTTGCCACATCAAGCAGCTGTCGTGCATTTGCATAATTTCCATCTGTATTGCAGTGGCACCAGCGCCAATTGCTCTACTGTGTACATCATCCAGGCCATTAATAATTGGGCTACCGTCTCTGAGACTGCATTGAATTGTTCTAAGATGGCAAACGGGTGAACGAGTGTTGCAAGTAAATAGTTTCTCAGTGCAGTGTCTTCTCTTTCGTGAGGTGTCTTTGGCTGCGATTTACAAAGTTGCAAAGATGTTATCGGGAAATTGGCGATCAACAGCAGAGCCAGTTGATTATTAAAGCAGATGGGAGGCGTGTCTCGGATAGCACAATTTAAATTATTAAAAGCCACGAAGTGGTACAGTAGTTGAGTATCAAAACAAGGTAATGGAGTATAAGAGAGGTGTAAAGGAATACATTTTTATTCGCATAACGAAATATTGGTTAAAGATGGTCTTGCATGAAGTAAAGTCATTTTATTAATTCTTTTATAAGAGTCCCTAAAAGGCAAATTTTGAGAATAAAAACGGCAGGTTTTGTGATTCTTAAAAAGAGGTGTTCAGCTAACCCTAGGTAGGTAGAAAAAGTGAAGAGCTTGCTGTCGTAAATAAGAATGCTTGGTTAAAAATTAAAGCACTGTGATTAAACGTTAGGATAGGCTAGGATATATTACTGCCCACGCGAGGGGCCCACTTTGACAAAGAATCAGAAAGAAAGAAAGAAAAATTCCTTCATTGTGATGGCATACATAGGAAAGACAGAGGAAAACAAACAGAAAGAAGGGGCGTTCGATTAGAGGATGACTACCAACGGTGACTAATAAACCTTTAGACGCACTTGGCTCTCTTTCTGAACCCGAAAGCCTGTCGATACTCTATTAAAATAAATCTGTATTAAATAAAGCAGGAAAGATGATCCCACATAATCCAGCCTCAGACTCAGCAACATAATGAAACATCGATTCCAAACACTATCTGCATAGAATCTGTCATAATTTAAATAATTGAAAGGGAGGGTGAATATTTTTTTGCTGTCAGGAGAGCCTCTATGTTTGTATGCTTTACCTTATTTAATTCTCACCCGTTTTATGTGCGCTCACCTTAGGAGAAATATCAGTTTTTTTAGAAAGAATAGAGTATTCGAATATTTTAAACATTTTCAAAAACAATTTTTTATTTTATTTTGCTTTGGCATACAAAATAATACAATACATATATATTATAGAGTATTGATATTTACAGTTAGCCTAAATAACATTGTATAGATGCATATCAATGTAAATAACATAATTTATCTATAACAATCACTCTCACTCTCTTTATATACATACATACATATTCACCTTATTAGTAATCATTAGAAATAAGAGTCAATGTTAATAAACTACACAGTTGTTATTTGAACTGAGAATGAGCTGGTTGTTTTCCTCTATTGATACACTACATATTGGCGACGAGAATAAAACGGAAAAAAATATAACAGAAGTTGTGTGCAACAAAAACAAATATATTTGTACATATATGTATATTAAATACATATAAAATAAACTAAAACAAAAAAGAAAACAGTAAAATAAAGAAAATCACAACATGCCTCCTAAAGAAGAAAGGTCAGCGAACGACAGCAAGATGGTGACACCAGTGACAATGCTTCAAACGACGAATGTTCCAGAATTTACCCCGAATGTGGAGTCGTGGAATGTTTGGAAGGAACGTTTGGAGATACATTTCTGTGAAGTGAATTGCACAGATGATAATGTAAGGAAGTCGATTTTATTAAAGTCAATTGGTGCCGTTCCATACAAAGTTCTACACAGTTTGTGCAGTCCAGCTACTCCCGTGTCAAAATCGTTTAAAGAGTTGTGTGAAATATTGGACACACAATATACTCCACCTACTATTGTGTTTAGTGAGCGGAAAATATTTCATATTTCAACGAAGCAAGAAAGTGAATCTGTGGCGGAATGGTATGCTCGTGTAAAGATGTTGGCACTTAATTGTAAATTTGGGGTCAATTTAGATGCATTTGTGTTAAGCCAATTTGTAATGGGTTTGCCAAATTTCATCTTTGAAAGACTGTGTGAAGAAGATGAGAATCTCACAATTCAAAGTGCATTAAGAAAGGCGATGATATTAGAGACGAAATGCATAATAAAGGGAGGAAAAGAAGAAACTGCAGTGAATTTTGTCAAGAAGCAAAAACATCAGAAGCAGAACAACGGTAGTGGTAACAGCAATAGAGGCAACAGTAGTAGTGACAACAGAGGTAATGGTGGCAACAGCAACAGAGGCAAATGGGGAAGCAGCAACAGAGGCAGTGGTGATGGTGGCAGAGATAACAGAGGCGATGGTAAGAGAAAATTTCCTTGTTCTCACTGTGGTTGGCGAAATCATGCATCTCAGTCATGCAAATACAAAGATAGCAAGTGTCATTCTTGTGGAAGAGTTGGTCATTTGGCGTCTGTTTGTTACAATAAAAAGAGAAGTGTTAATTATGTATCTAATGATAATGATGATGAACATGATAATAATGATTTGTTTAATTATTCAATTTTTAGTGCGGCTGAGCGAAATTCGTTTGACGTGTATTCTCTTCCAGTCGTTATTGATGGAGTTAAATTAAATGCTGTTTGTGACACAGGTGCACCATGCACTTTGTTGCCTTTGTCGTTTTACGAGAATAATATTATGGAAAAGACTCTCCGACCATGCAATATTCCATATGTTGACTACAGTGGTGATAGATTGAAGCTGGTTGGCGAATATGATGCGTCGATTACTTTTAAAGGTAATACAAAAACTGTTGTTGTTGTTGTTGTGGATTCTGCAAACCCTCCATTGCTTGGTCGTACGTTTTTACGTTCTTTTAATTTCGAATTATTGCAAATAAACAATATTAATTTCGAAAATAATAATGCTGCGATCATCGAACAATTGAAGATTGAGTTCGTCGAGGTTTTTGAAGATAAGTTGGGTGAATTTAAAAATTCAGAAATTTGTTTAAAGGTTGTTGAAAATGCAACACCAGTATTTTGCAAACCCAGACCTTTGCCATTAGCATGGAAGGCTAAAGTTGAGAAACAGTTGCGAGATTTAATCAGTTCAGGTGTTCTTGAACCTGTTGACAACTCCGATTGGGGTACACTTTAGTACCAGTTTTGAAACCCAACGGTGATTTGCGGATATGCGGTGATTATAAAATCACAATTAACAAGTTTTTAGAGGATTTTAAATATCCTTTACCCAGGATAGATGAGATTTTTGCATCTTTAGAGGGTGGTGAAATTTTCACAAAGCTTGATTTGTCCAATGCGTACAATCAGCTAATTCTTGACGATGAGTCACAATTATTGTGTGCATGGAGTACGCACATAGGTACATTAAAAGTAAAAAGATTACCTTTTGGTGTTAAGACTGCGGCAGCGATTTTTCAAAAGACAATGGAAAATTTGTTAAGAAACATACCGTTTGTCGTGGTGTATCAGGATGACATTACAGTCACTGGAAAGACTATGCAGAGTCACATTAAAACGTTGAGGCTAGTACTTCAAAAACTACAAAATGCTGGATTGAAACTAAATATCAAAAAGTCAGTTTTTTTTTCAATCAAAGATTTCTTATTTGGGCTTCAATATTGATAAAAACGGATTGAGTAAGAATAACGATCGAATTTCGAGCATTCTTTCTGCGCCAATTCCAGATAATATTTCGGAAGTTAGAGCCTTTGTCGGTATGGCAAATTATTACTCAAAATTTATTAATAACTTTGCGAATATGATGTCTCCACTTTATAAATTATTGAGCAAAGATGAGCCGTTTTTAAGGTCAAAGAATTGACAAAAGGCATATGACGCCATCAAGAATGCTGTGACGTCAGACCAAGTTTTGGTTCATTTCAACCCAGATTTACCGTTGGTATTAACAACGGATGCTTCTAATACGGCGGTGGGAGGAATTTTGTCACATAAATTCTCTAGTGGATTGAAACCAATTGCTTTTATCTCCAGAGCATTAAGCAAGAGCGAGAAAAATTATAGTACTCTTGAAAAAGAAGCCTTGTGTATTGTGTTTTGTAATACAAAACTTAAACAATACTTATTGGGAAACACATTTATATTGAAAACTGATCACCGTCCACTATTAACTATTTTTGGTAACAATAAAGGATTGCCTATCATGGCGGCCGCCGTAGCCGAATGGGTAGGTGCATGATTACCATTCGGAATTCACAGAGAGGTCGTTGGTTCGAATCTCGGTGAAAGCAAAATTAATAAAAACATTTTTCTAATAGCGGTCGCCCCTCGGCAGGCAATGGCAAACCTCCGAGTGTATTTCTGCCATGAAAAAGCTCCTCATAAAAATATCTGCCGTTCGGAGTCGGCTTGAAACTGTAGGTCCCTCCATTTGTGGAACAACATCAACACGCACACCACAAATAGGAGGAGGAGCTCGGCCAAACACCTAACAGAAGTGTACGCGCCAATTATTTATTTTTATTTTTTTATCATGGCTTCAGCCCGAATGCAGCGCTGGGCATTAATTTTATCCGGGTTCAATTACACCATAGAATATGTGAAAGGAGTAAATAATGAAGCTGACTCAATTTCGCGCATGCCTCAACAAAAGTTTGAAAACAAAATTACGGAGTTTTCATATGTCAACTTTATTGAATCTGAAAACTATTTCAATATGAGTTTTAAGGACATCGCTCGTGAGACGAGACGAGACCCAATTTTATCTAAAGTTGCAGAATGCATTTTGGATGGAACCTTATGTAACTTAAAGGATAATAATTTCACTCCGTATCGTGAAAAGTATACTGAACTCGGTGTGGAGTATGGGTGTGTATTGTGGGGTTACAGAACCATTATCCCCGAAAAATTGCGAACAAAAATTTTAAATGAATTACATTCCTCGCATTTAGGAATAGTAAAAACAAAAGCGCTTGCCAGATCATATATATGGTGGCCATGTCTTGATAAAGATATTGAAAAATTAATTAAAAACTGTTTACCATGTCAAAAACTGCAGCCTAGCCCCGAGAAGAGCAGTTTAATGCCATGGACGCCAAGTTGTAATGTATGGAGTCGAATTCATATTGACTTCGCTGGCCCTATAAGAAATTTTCATTTTCTAATTGTTATCGATTCATTTTCGAAATTCGTTGAAGTGTTCAAAACGAAGGAAATAACTACAATGTTCACAATTACGAAGTTAAGAGAAATGTTTTCGCGGTATGGATTGGTCGATACACTTGTAAGCGACAATGGCCGTCAGTTCACATCGTATGAATTTCAACAATTTTTGTCTGTGAATGGAATAAAACACATATTGACTGCGCCGGGACACCCATCTACAAATGGTCAAGCAGAAAACTTCGTTAAAATGTTTAAAAAGTCTGTATTAGCCAATTTAGATCAAAACAATGATGCAAATTTGGATCAAATTTTATGCAGATTTTTAATGGACTACCGAAATATGACTCACTGTTCTACAGGCGAATCTCCAGCAAAAATATTTTTTGGGAGAAAACTAAAAACTCGCTTCAGCAATCTCAAACCTCCTACAACAAAAGATAATTTTTTCTTTTTTCTCAACACAACAACATAAATAATCACAAAGGAAATCGTCATGAAACTTTTCAAAAAGGCCAAAATGTAATGGTACGTGATTACCGTAACCCAAATAAGCCTAGTTGGACACAGGCAGTTGTAGAACAACAACTTGGACCTCAATCATATTCATGTACTTTGGCTCACAACAAACATAGTATCAAACGTCATTTGGATCAAATCAGAAACCAGCAAATTCAACAACATGTCGAAACCAACATGCAAATGTTATCAGACAACAACACAGCTTTGACTGTAGCCAATGAGATACCAACGATGGAAGATTTTTCACGCACTCGAAGAGAACTCAGACCACGTGAAGGAGGTAGAGTAGTTAAAAATTTAAAAATTTAAATTGTATTTGAAATTTGCAAACGCAGTTGTTTTTAATTTTACAATTTTATATTACACTAAATTGTTATTGTTAGCAACAGCTTTAGGATGAGCATATAGAGTATTGATATTTACAGTTAGCCTAAATAACATTGTATAGATGCATATCAATGTAAATAACATAATTTATCTATAACAATCACTCTCACTGTCTTTATATACATACATACATATTCACCTTATTAGTAATCATTAGAAATAAGAGTCAATGTTAATAAACTACACAGTTGTTATTTGAACTGAGAATGAGCTGGTTGTTTTCCTCTATTGATACACTACATATATAAAAACAACTGTTTGAGGAAAACAAAATTTTTTTTTGCTAAAAATTTTTCGGAAAAAATCTTTTTCTTAATTTTTGAGAAACGCTCTCCTTCGTATTGCAATATAACTCGAAAGTTTATGGCAATCCCTTTATGAAAGTAACAGAGATTGCTGGGCATAGTCTAAACTATTATTAAAAATGTAAGAAAAAAATCTTGGGGGTGTTTTAAAAAACTAAAAAGAGGTATTTTTTCAAAACAGTTTAGCAAAAAATAAAAGCAAGATTTATAAAAAAAAACTTCTAAGTTTCTCAGACTACAATTTTTTTTGTATTGATACCATGGTTAGTTTAAAGGTGACCCCGCATCGGAGTGCCACATAGACCGCGAGTTGGGTCCGTTGTGTTGCCTTAGCGCTCATTATATTAGATGATTTCCCCACCTAACCGAGATTTTTATTATGGATTTTGGTCAAAGATATTAATTCGTTTCGAGAATTTTATGAGAGATTCGATTTTCAGGTCCGAGAGTACTGCACAGGTCGTTTTGAGAAACCCCGAGCCGACGTGCATGAGTGCCCGAAAGGCAGTGGCCGGTGATAAGAGATATTATATGCCTTAGTTCGTTTTTGGATAGACTTATAAGGGTTTTTGTCTGTTTCAGATTGTAAGATGGCCAGATTTGTCTGGTCGTAACGCAAGTAGTTTCCACTCGCCACCTCCGATCAGCATTGCTGTGAAATTCTCGATCAATGATCATTTTACATGTTGAGAGCGGAATGTGGGTTGTGGGTAAGTTACTAACATTTGATTGCGCAGCTCCAGCTCTTGCGAACTTTGCAGTTACCTCCGAATCCACTGTGACCCGGTATCCACATAACTTGGACAGAATTCTGAACACTTATTTCGTTCAGAGATAAGAGACAGAATCGAACCACATCTGAGTGGATATAAGAGGAGCTGAGTGCTCGAACGGCCGCTTGACTGTCAGTGAAAAAGCGGATATCCTCTAATGATATTCTCATTTCTAAGAGAGTTTTCGCAGCATACCAGATAGCGCATACTTCCGCTTGGAATACACTACAGTAGTCGGGTAATCTAAATGATAGATTGATGTGAGGGGAATTGGAAAATATTCCAAATTCCACTTTACCGTCTTGTTTTGAACCTTCTGTATATATAATCAGAGGGCCATCGACTTCGGAAAGATTTGCCTTCCATTCTTCTCTAGTTGGGAGTGAACAGGAGAATAGCAAGGCAGGTGATTGGTACCATAATTTTTATGTTTTAAAAAAATTACCAACACATTTTTTTGCAAACATTTTTAACAAAAAATATAAATATTTTTTACATGTTTTTAAAGTATATTTTATGCAAAAAAAACAATTAAATTTTTTTACTAATTTCCTAAGAATATTTTTTCCCACACATTTTTTCCAAAAGTTTTTAACAAAAAATTTAACATTTTTTTTAATACAAAATATACTGAAAAACTTAAAAAAAATTTTTTTATTAAAAATTTTTAAAAAAATGTTTGGTAAATTTTTTAAAACATCCCAACATCTATTAGTTCTTTTAAATTTTTATGTTTTAAAAAAATTAAGAATAATTTTTTTTCAAAAATTAAAAAAAAATATATAAGTATTTTTAAAGTATATTTCATACAAAAACAAAAAAACACAATTATTTTTTGTTTTTTTGTTTTTAAGGGGGGGTAGGGTTTCAAAATCGAAATTTTTTTTCTTCACTCATCTTATAGTAAATCATTTCAAGAATGTTGTGTCAAAATTTTAAGTGGATCGGAGCAGAACTCTCAAAGTTATAGCCTTTGTAGGCACTCTACCTCGAATGCGTAGCATCGATAATTTCTCAGAGTCATTTTTTCAAACGCGTTTTCCCCGAAACGACTTCTTAAAAGTCGGTGCCAATCACAACTCCGAAACTATTCAACCGATTCTTTTGAAATTTGGCACACGTTTTCTAAATCAAAAATACCTCCCCCTACACTGTTTTTTTTTTATTTTTTTTTTTAAGGTTGTTTTTCACTTACAAATATGGCGAAATTTTTCGCCAAAAATGCTCGTTTTACGTTTTTTTGCCGCCAAAACTACAAAAATTAAAAAAAAAACTTTTTATTAATGTAGGGGGAGCATTACGTCATACTTTAACTGAAAAATTCAACTTTTTTAGTTTCAGATGATTCTACGACGAATGCCGATTGGCACCGCAGAGCACCTTTCGAAAAACATATCTCCAAAAAAACTCTGTCGAGGGCTTATTTGTCAATATTTTATTTTTATTTTATTTTTAAAAACTTCTTGAAAAGATGTACAATAACATGTAACTGATTTTATTAAAGTATCTTAAGCCATATTTCCGTAAAAAATTCACAAAAAAAGTGTTTTTTTTTTAGCGCTAAACCCTACCTCCCCCTTAAATTACCCAGAAATTGTCTAAAAATTTTTAATAAGAAATTTTAAAATTTTTGAAGAATAAGCAATGTGTAAAAATATACTGAAAAATTTAAAAACTAAAAAAAAAAATTTTTATTAAAATTTTGAAAAAAATTTCTTGGTAATTTTTTAAAGCATCCCAACATTCATTAATTCTTTTAAGTTTTTATGTTTTACCAAAAAATTTTTTATCGAAAATATAAATACATATTTTTAAAGAATATTTTATTCAAAAAAAGCAATTACGTTTTAATTTTTTGTTTGCATAAAATAAACTTCTTTTTTTTTTTGTATTAAATTTTTTTTTGTAATGATATCAGAACTTGAAACGTTGAATAAGTTTCAAACTTACGAAATTTTTTTTCTCAATTTTCTCATTTTAATTCTTATTATACTTTTGGAAAAAATCAGGACAGTGCCTTAAAAAAAATGACAACTAGATATCAGTAGTGAATTATTCCCAGAAGGCACCTTTTTTCATGCCATCTTTGACATTTTTCAAGTAGACAGATCTACAATTTACCACCATAGAAAAACGCGTTAAATTTATTGAAACTTATTATGGAAATGGTCTATCTTTAAGAACGGCATATCAAAAATTCATGATTTTTTGAGCCCGAATGAGTCGACAATTTAAAGGTTGGTGAAAAATTTTCAAGAAACTGGTTGGGGTTTTATCGAGGATAGGAAAAGGACAGGCGGACCAAAAACTAGACGTTCTGTTGCGAATATTGCGGAACAGACTTCAACATCAGCTACAAATATCTCGGCGTTCTCAACAACTTAGCATTCATGAAACGACTATTTGGCGCATTTGACCTGTAGAAGTGCTCATGGTGGTGATGTAATTGTGCACAGTCTCGTATAACATTAACAATTTTTTTTTTTTTGAATAAAAATTTAAAACCTAAAAGAAGCTAAATTTTTACTTGTTTTATGTAAAACTACATCTAGGCGCGTTTTTTGAAAGACTCTTTAGTTGGATCACTTGACATGGAACCGCTTATATGTTAAACGAATGACCTTTGAATCCAGCTAAATATGCTGATGTCGATGTTGACACTCTTATCCACCTACTTCAAGTCAAGAAGCGTGTATGAGGTCTGTCTCGACTTATCCATAATGAAGGTCATGAACTTATAAGAAGTTGGGAACGACTTTCCAGCACTTTGAAATTTCAACTTGCTTTGATAATTTCACTACGAAAACTCCATGACCCGATCAGGAAAAAATGTTTTGCTTACCATAAAAAGCTTTATAGGGCTCGCCTTAATGCAGGCACATGAAAGACGTGAAACTGTGATGCCAAGACCTCGTCAAGAAATCCGTTCCAAAAACAACAAAATGAACGGTAAACCGACCATTGAATATGAAATCACTTTGTACACCTCCTCGAGCGACATTTATCCAAAACTACGCTTAAACGAAAAAGCGAAATCACTCAGAAGCGTTCAAATAACCAGAAAATTGTCAATTAGCGTGCAATTCTTACATAAACGCACCACAGCGCAATTTTGGCGCAACTCCACTGGGAAATGTAATCATCTATGGGATTGAGAAAAAAGAATACAGTCGCAGTGGCAGACAAGAGTGACCAGACCACTGGCGCTTACTAGTGCCAATCAAATAAATATTTTTGCCAGAGAAACTACAAAAAAAAACAAAAACACAAATATATTAAAACTCGTTTTGGGAGCTTGTCAACGCATGCGCTCGTAATCCGTCAAAATCATGTTTCGGGCGACAGTCAGTAGAGAAAAAGGTGGACCAAAAAAAAAATAAATAAAAAAATTCCCAGCAAATGAAATAAGCTGCAGCATGAGGAGGTGCTGCGAGTTGAATGCAATCGCGCAGCCTGCGCGTTGGTGGCACGATGGCGGCGGTACTGACCAACAGCAGTGGCGGCTGTTGTTGTGGCGGTATTAGTAGCTATAAAAATCTAGCCGGCGGCGATCTAAATCAATTTACTTGGTGGGCAAGTCGGTCAGTGTGCATATATAAATTTGTAGACATATACAAACATACATGAAGATATACCAATTTATGTGTTGTAGTTGGCCAGTTTGATGGTTCAGTTACTTGTTGTTGTGTGGCTTTTGTTTTTATTATAGTCGGCGTGCCACAGTTGCAATATTCCTGCGCCCCTTAATTGGGCATAATTTAAATTCCGCTCGTGAGGCGGCGATTTCGACGGTTTCTAACGCGCTTTCTTGGTGTTGTTGTTGTCGCTGGAGCGCAGTGGCGTATATACTTTTGATCGCGTTGTTTTTGTGTTTTGTATATATGCAGCCTTTGCAAGAGTACATTTATTTTTCTGGTCAGCATAAGATTTGCATTTTTTTTATTTACTTCTAAAACTTATTCGATTTTATTTTATTCAAACTATTTTTTGGTGGCTCTCTAATAGGTGGCGGCGGTAGTGGTTGGCGTCCACATTTTGGGCAGTTCGGTGAGTTCACGGCGAGATAGCCAAAATTGTGCGCCTACCAACGCCATCAACCCACTGGACAATCGACCAGCCACTTCCTTATTTGCTGACGAATACTTCGACTACAATTTCGCTGGGCATTAGCATTGCGGTTTGGCATAGGTGAGTGTATTGGTGGTATTGATATTGGTAATAGTGTTGGTGCTGTTGTTGGGGTGTAAGAAGGTATTTTTGGTTTGTGGCTTTTAATTGCTAATTGGTATGCCAACTGATTTGCTCAACCAGATTAGCATAACAGCTTGCAAGGCATTACCGGAATTCGATAGAAAAATACTTAGACTTTCTGCTACATTAAATGGAAGAGAAAAAAAGGGTATAGAAATTAGCAAAGTATGCAAGAAGAAAAATAATTTTACAACTAGGAAATACTAAAAATGTTTACAAATTTTTTGAATTTTTTTCCAGTTGTATCTAGAATCCATCTGGATATTCTTTACTCTCGGTTTTCACAATTTTGTATAACTAATCAACATTTATTCTCAAAAGAGAAAGGTCCCAAAGAGCCGAAAATATGCCTACTAATGGTTCTTAAAACCCCAAGAAATCCGAGTAATAATCACACCTGGCAACCCTAAACATGGAATAAAGTGTTAGTCGAAATAACGAGCGGAACTCAGAATGCAAACGAGGAAACTGATTATAGATAAGCAAGAATGATAGACTAGAAGAGGTGTGATGTCACGCTGGTGCAGTCGAATGAGAGAAATGAGTAAATGTGAAAATGCGAAAATGCGAACTTGAATGCGGAAAGAAAAAGAACTTGCGAGCACAATACTCGAATAAATGCCACAAGTGTGACATTACACGCATAGCGATTCTGTCAAATTCACTGAGAGCGGAAGAGCGATACGAGTTGGGCGCCACCTGTGTCTCGGTACACCGTATTAGGGTTTGGTAATCGTCTACAACAACAACAACATAGCATTACTAATTACAGTGATTCACATATCATCTGGACCCCTTAAAGTCGAAAAAGTGAAAGTATGGAATCGTCGTTGTGTACTTCCGGCTGTACTCTGCATCGTTTATTTGCAAATTTTATTAATTTTTAGATAAATATTCAGAAATGAGTAGGCCCCAATATGTTATTTAAAAGGGCTTGAAATTCAAAAATTAGAAATTTCATCTCACATTTTGCACCTTTAAATAGAAATGAAAAATGTTGCGATATGCTGCAAAAAAAAAATTGTATGATCAAAACAGTTCACAATTAGGAATAAATAAACATAAATTAAATGTGCATATTTGCCATTTCTTCTTCTTCCTAATAGGCGCGGCAGCCGCTTACACGATTTTAGCAGAGTTTAACAAATCGCGCCAGTCGTTTCTTTCTCGTGCTAACCGGCACCAGTTGGACACACTAAGTGAAGCCAAGTCCTCTTCCCCTGCTACCACCAGCTGGTACCGCATCGAATACTTTCAGAGCAGGAAAGGTCTAATAATCTTACGCAGAATCCTTTTCTCAAGCACTCCAAGCGTCGCTTCACCGAATGTTGTCATCGTCCACGCTTACACCGTACGTTGAGACGGACATGATGAGAGCCTTATAGGGTGTTAGTTTGGTTCGTCGTGAGAGGACTTTACTACTCAATTGCTTACTAAGTCCAAAGTAGCACTTGTTGGCAAGAGAGATTCTACGTCGGATTTCTAGGCTGACATTGTTATCGGTGTTAATGCTGGTTCCTAAATAAACGAAGTCTTTTACAAACTCGAAATTATCATATAACAGTGACGTGGTGCCGATAAGCGAGTGCGCGGACTGTTTGTTTGATGACAGAAGGTTGGCTTCTTTAACATTTATTATGAACAATCCTTCGGTGTTTCTGACCTAGGAAATCATTTCTAAAATCACTACCGATCTTGGGGTATTACCTTTTTTTGAAGTACGTGACTTCTTAGCCTGTTACTCGAAAAGATCATGCGAGCCGCATAAGTTAATCGCTCAGGCACAGTTTTTTCTAAGAGCGTACATTTGCTGGCGTATGCCGATTATATTAACATCATCAGCCTTAACAACCGCGCTGTTAGTTCTACCTTTTCCAAAACGGATAAAGAAGCAAAGGGAATGGGTTTGTAATTGTCTTGGTTACAATTCGCCTTCTCGTCACTCGGTCATCAGCTTTTCGTTTGATATCAGATATGCCCATGGAAAGAAAACTAGATATGCCCATATGTAGCTCCAAAGTCATCTTTGATGTCATCTCTCTATCGTTTTCTCAGCCGGCTTCTTCTTCTGTCGCCTTGTGGATTTGTTTCAAAGATCTTTCTTATAGCTCTTTAGTTGCTCATTCGTAGAATGTGCCCGTACCATCGAATCATTTGCGCTTTGATGAACCTATTGACATTTACACCCCTGATAAGTGTGTCTAACTCGTCGTTGTGTCGAATGCGGTAAGTACCGTCTTCAAGTCGTACAGGTCCACATATTTTTCTTAGAATCTTTCTTTCAAAAGATTTTAACTGGTCGGTCTCATTGGATTTCAGCTCCCAGGCTTTGCACCCGTATGTGAGTGTAGGTCTCAAGACAGTTTTTGTGGACTAAGTAGGCAATTGAGTAGTAAGATAAACTTTCGACGTAGATAGGTAGATAGGTATAGTGGTTGTCGTTTGACACACCTAGGCCTGCTGTAGACCCATTGTGACACCACCGGGGCTATCCCCTCTCCTCACTCTACATCGTCCTCATTGAACCAACCTGTGGCCTTGATATATCTAACAAGACTTGTTATTTTTATATTGGCTACTTCTGCCAAGTTATTCAGGGAACTTTTTCCTAAAATATTGAACCCTCTTCTATCCAGAGCCATGCACGCGCCTAGAACGTGTTCTATAGTCTCTTCTTCTTCAATATCGTTACAGCTTCTGCAATAGTCTTTATAGGGCTCTCCCAGTCTACTGGTATGCTTGCCAATCAGACAATGCCCTGCCCCGAGAAGATTTCTCATGTTTTCCTGTTTAGTTTCAACAGCCCGTTTGTGCGGCCCATGTTCCATTCCGGCCACGTCATTCCACTAGTTGCACAGGTCAGGGACTGAGACCATAGCCTGTTGGCAGCACTGATAGTGTGTTCATCTATAAGCTTCTTGCAAGTTGCTAAAGATATAGGTATATTCGCTCTATCTGGTTGGGTCGGTAATGTGGTACCCAATCTCGCCAGTTCATCTGCTTTGCAGTTGCCTTCTATGTCTCTATGACCCGGCACCCAGAGCAGGTTTATTACAAAGTACTGTGATAGTTCTGCCAAAACGTCTATACATTCTTTTACTGTCTTCGAGTTATTGGTAGGCGATTTTAAAGCTTTCCGGACCGATTGACTATCTGAATATATGTTTATATTTCTTGTTGTGAGGCCACGAAGGCATCCGAATGGACACAAACACACCAGCTCTGTTTAGTACTATCAAGGAAAAGAAGAAAAAGACTGTCGCCAAAAGACAAAGGGAGAAGAAATTCGTCCAACACGGAACTATAAAGTTGCCTTCAAAATTAACAAAGGTTATCTGACAAAGCAAAACAATTTTTAGATCTCGGTAACTCGACGTATTACATAAGGATCAACTGCTCGCTCTATTAAAACTTAAAATATTATTATTACAATTTAACGACTTTCCTCACAGCCTCCTTCAAAAAGTCCTTATATTCAGATTGCACTTGCAAAAACAAAAAAAAAAATGACACAACACTTTCCGCTCCCGGCACACTGTGCCATCTCCTTCATCTGATTATATGCATCCAGGCAAATTTGTAAAACGCCTTGTTAGCCACGCTCAACCAAATGGCAGCAATGAGTTGCCCATAGAAATGAGAACAACACCAAACACCAAACAGCAGCAGCAACATCGCATTGATTGCTAATCAAAACATTTAAAATAGCCCTCAGGGTCCGCACATAAAGTGAGATAGCGTTGGTAACTGAAACCAAACTAAAAATACCAAAAAACAACAACAATAACTGCCACTAGACTGTACGGATCCAAGCAAGGATACGATCGCTTTGAAGCTACAAGCCAAATGCTCATAAATTATCGAGCGACAGCGATCGGAGGCTGGCGATCTTGCGAGGCATCCACGGAATTGGTGGTTAGGCAGCGCTGTTATTGCGTTTCCTCTTGCACTCCGTGCACGCAGGCAACTAAGGTGCTGTAAATGGGTGTAAGTGCTGGAAGATGCGCGCATTTGAAACTTGTTGCAGGCGTTGCTTGTATCGCTGGCTTATTACGCGCCATGCCGTCCGTGGCACGATGGCTGTCGCAAAGTTGCGCAAACATATTAATATGGACACTTAATCATTTTCGGTGTACCGGGGAGCCAGTCGAGCAGCTGCTTGTACTTGTTGTAATTACGTGGATTGTCGTGACATGGCATGGATCGGCACTACTGCCACATAAACGCGTGCAGTGGAACCTGTATGGATGGCATTTTTTGCTGGTGCTTATCTGTTTACTTTTTTGTCGATTTAATTTTTTTTTTGTTTTTTAGGCTGCAATAAAATGCGCTAATCCCATTTCATACGCACTTGACTGTGATCGCTTATTTACCTACCCATTGTTGTTGTTTGCGATTATTGTGATTGCTACATGCTTTGACCCACTAAACGGCGAAATGATTTTGCGGCTAAGTGACTGACTCTATAATCACAACAGTACCACTATTCCGCCGCCACCATCACCTCGTCACCCAGCCGCAATCGGCACCGTTGCAATGCCACCGATGTACGAAATGCAGACTGCCTTGCCTTGCTTTGTTGTGTTTTTAATTTTTTTCTATTTTTTCCACCATCTGTTGGCTTATCCGCATGCTGCGTTTTATTTGTTGATTTGCTGCTTTTCCGTCTGTGGTGTCTGCCGTGCGTTTAGCCGCCAAATTGGCACGTTATGCCACATTGCGCACGCGCAGGCGCACTCGTAATACTGTGCGCTGTGGCGGCGACTTTTCTTATTTTACGCTTGTAAGCATAATTATATTTTCGGGTGTGTCTGAGGTGCATTTTTTTACATTCGGTTTTGCTCTATATACTTTTTTCGTATTTTCCGCATGGGAAGTAGGTAAAGTAAAGGTGATTAGGCTGGTAATAAATGTAATTATTTTTGTGATTGTTGAAATTAGTAGGTGACCGTTGCTGTTATCAATACATTTTGTGGGACTTTCGATATAAAGTATAGTATTAAACGAAAATATTATGTAAGTGCAACAGTGAAGTTTTGAGTAGAGTAATACGCCTGAATATAGGGCTGTGCATTCATTAGATTATTCGAGTAAGTCAAGTTAATGAATTATTCGAACGAACATTAAATTAATAACTTAAATTTGCGACCAAAGATGATGACATGGTCTTATAAGGCAATAATAGAGCCAACGATCACCTCTCTCTTATATGGTGGCTAAAAGTAGAACAAATTAAGATTCAAATGACCCTTACAAAAGTATACAGAAAAGCCTGTCTAAGCGCAACTGGAGCAATGCGAACTTGCCCTACAACGGCTTTAGGAATGCTCACTCCACCTTGTAGCCACACGGCCGGCCGCTAGTGCAGTCCTAAGGCTTCCTAATTTTTTTCATCTTAAAGAAGGCATATATGTGAGAATTCTATGCTCATTCCTGAACTCTCCATGCCTTACGGTCTGTGGCAAGATGGAAAGAAAACTAGAATTTTGCAAGAATTTCAAGGTGGTCAACAGTGATCGCTCAAACTTTCATTTTTCAGGCGGTCCACGCTTTATTATATTATTAGGTGCGCAACTAAGTTCTCTCTGTTTTTTCGATGAAAATACCACTTTATTATGAAAAAATGGTTACAAGTGAATCATTGAAAGTATCGTCCATCACTGGCTACTACTTTTTCCCATCTCTCTGGTAGATCTCGTATACCGTCGCGGTACAACTGTTCATCTTTTGAGGCTATCCACGGATCAATCCATTTTTTGATGTCTTCATATGAATGGAACTGCTGGTATGCTAGACCATGTGCCATCGATCGGAACAGGTGATAATCGGACGGCGCAATATCTGGAGAATATGGCGGGTGGGGTAGGATTTCCCATTTCAGTGTTTCCAAGCAGGTTTTAACGGGTTTAACAAAATGAGGCCGAGCGTTGCTCATGCTGTAGAATCACTTATTCACGCCTCTCCGCGTATTGCAGGCGCTTCTTGCGCAGTGCTCGCCTCAATCGCATCTATTGAAGTCGATACCGACCAGTGACACGGATCCTCATTGAGCAATGCCTCCAATTCGGCGTCTTCGAAGGTATTTGGCTGTTCTTCACGCAGACGGTCGTCAACGTTAAAATCACCGTCTTTTAAGCGACGGAACCAATCTCGACACGTCGTTTCACTTAAAGCAGCATCTCCATAAACTTGTTGTAGCTGTCGATGCGCTTCAACCGCCGTTTTATTCGAATAAAAGAGGAAAATCAACATTTCCCGCAAATGACGATTTTTCGGCACAAAATCAGACATTTTCACAAAACCAAAAGTATAGATACCAAATCAAAATCAGTAATGTGTCGAAGCAGTTTGTTCACCATATGTCTTAGCTTGATTTATGACGTTTAGGTTATGTTAGAATCGACCAGCACACACTGCTGGCGGCATCTATCGACAAACAGCGGGAGTTTAGTTGCGAACCTAATATTGTTATTATTATTATTACTATCCCACACCACTCTACTTTCCGTACGCCGCGCGAGGCGGGGCTCATTCATATCACGCACAACGCCAGTTTATATTGTGGATAAATGTTTGGAGCAGATTGTAGGCTGTGGTTGCCTTCATGATCCCTATCTGATTCCAGCACTCGTCCGAAACTCGTATGTTGCTTGGAACCATTTTTCTCACTGGTGGATGGTTGGTCCATTGCTCAGCGGGTTTGCCATTTCCGTAATGTCCATGGGACGTTTTGATTTTGGTTTAAAGTTTTTCTTCTGGGTTCACAGTATTCTTTCAGGTATGTAAACAGACAGCTAGTGCACTAGGCGCTTGGACGACATTAGACTCTGTTTAGACTCAGATGACGTAGATTTGTCTGATCCATGATCCTTCTTGGGGGATTTCTTTTCGCATTTTTGACTATGGCAAACGCGGAAATGCCTTTTTGAGCTTATTATTGTTGTTATTAATATTATCATCAATAGCGATACTATATCGTTTTCTATATCGTTTTTTTTCTGAAACTGAAAACCAATATTCTAACCATCAAACTCTAAGAGATTGTACAGCCAGAAAATATTTGTCATTCTCATCAAATCTGTTGTTTGGGGTCTATTCATAAGAAAGTTAAACTAGTTCGCATTCTGGCTACTATGATCCTCATGAAAGACCCGTAAGGTCCATACCTACATGCCCACACTTACATAAACCGTCCTCATCTTTTAACGAGTCCAATCGGCTCTGCCAGAGAGGCTCTGCTTAAACCGAAGAAAAGGTTCATGGTGAAATGGTTCTCCAGAAATTGAAAGCACGGGAAGTTCTATATGGATTCCATATATTTCAATCCCATCCTCACAGCTTCAATAAAAGTAGTTCTAGGCTGCTTCCGCCTAGTTGTCATTTAAGCAATAGTCTAGAGCCTCTTTAGGGCAGTGAGAGAAGTTCTATATGGATTCTATGTATTTCAATCCCACTCTCCTAGCCTCAACACAAGTAGTTATAGGATGTATACCCAATACTATCTTAGTAGTCCTATGAGACTAGATTTTGAGATCCTCAATTGAGATCGTCCCTGAGATTCCTTATTTTTCATTAGTTGAGTGTTGTCCAAAGTAAAGAAGGTACTCCGCAGATGTCTTAAATAGTTTATCTTTTCTTCATAGCTGTCTGAGTCGTCTTTTTAGCTCGTGAAAATGTAAAAGCTTGAATTCAATAGCCGAAAAAATGTATCAAATCCATTCCTCTTGAACTCATCTGCTTTTTTGCTGGCAGGATCACCACACACCCACCCAATATCCAGTAATGAGTAGCGCTGTGCCATCATATAAGTTATAAGGACATTTTTGCACACATTCCGAGTTTGTTGCTGTCAACTTTAGGCTTTGAACGCAGTCTGACTATCAAAAAAAATAGTTTAAAGAAACTAAAAAACACGCTTTTTTGCTAATCGAACTAAAAAATAGAAAATAAATTTTAATGACAAAGAGACCTATAATGAAGTAATAGCAAATCGAACGATCAGTCATAGTCAACTACCTCAGAATAGAATTATAACAAAAATTAAGATACAAATAGAGTAATTCAGATTAGAGTTAAAAGCGTGGGATGCATTTTGCTTCACTTTCATAACCCTCTGTACATAGGTAGTTGCCAATAGAATGATTGTAATATTTACTATATCAAGCATCCCACGCTTTTAACTCTAATTTGAATTACTCTATTTGTATCTTAATTTTTGTTATAATTCTATTCTGAGGTAGTTGACTATGACTGATCGTTCGATTTGCTATTACTTCATTATAGGTCTCTTTGTCATTAAAATTTATTTTCTACTTTTTAGTTCGATTAGCAATAAAAGCGTGTTTTTTAGTTTTTTTTTTAACTATTTTTTATTATGAATGAAAATTATTGTTATCATTGCAGTCAGTGAATTAATGATTCGATATATTCGTGTTATATTTAATTCCTTTCTTATCGACTGTGAGTCTAAAGCTATGCAGTTATCGGCCGTGATAAAGAAGTAATCGGGATGAAGAACTTATTTCGTGGAGGGAGCCTGAGAAACTGATTTACAAGAATAAAAAAAGATGTTTTCATTTTCCAACCAAATTCACCTTACTTTTTGCCCACAGGTAAAAACAGAAAATATTAATCCTGGCAATCCTAATAAGGATAATGGAAAACTTTTATCAAATTATTGCATTGTCATCGGTCCTTGATAGGTGTGCAAAATTTCAAGTCGATCAGATGTTTAGAAGCCAGTGAAAATTAAGCTCAAAGATTCCGTTACATACATAGATACATACATACATACATACATACATACATACATACATACATACATACATACAACCCGACCTAATAAAAGTGTGTTAAAAAGAAAGGGAGTTTTGAGCAAATGAGCTTTTTCTCACGTTGGTCGCATTATCCTTCATGTAAAATTGTCGCAATATTATATTAGTTGCATAGATCCGGGCTTGGAAATCACTGTCATTGTCTAGTAGTATGCAAGCTTCCCTCAATAAGAGTTCCTGAGAAAAGACGCTAGATTCTGATACAGCCACCGTCGGTTAAAATTTGCTTTCCGTTACCGCTTAGAAGAAGATTTCTAGTTAGTTATGTAGTAAACGTTTTTGATCGCGCGATCTTCGGTAGTAGTAGGTCCCTCAAACTATCCTGGTTTTCTTTAAGATGAAGGTGCGAACTTTATCTGTCATTGATGGAGTATTGGACATCCTAAGAATTAGAGTACTTTAAACTACTGTGAATTTTACATCAAAAACGTCGAATAATATTTCTAATCTGTTCTGTAGTGAAAGTGTTCCATTCTTTGGTCGTAGCAGGATCTTCAAGCTAAGCTAATTAACCTTAAGATAAGGGCATAAAGACTTAGCTAGAGTAATTTAAATTGAAGTGCATTTCATGTTTGAGGAGTCGTGAGAATCATGACTTCATTTTTCTCATGCGGATCAAGTTTGAGAATGCTAGCGGCCTAGTTGGTTTTACATTTCTTAATATACTACTGTGGGCAAAAAGTAAGGTGAATTTATTTGTCAAACTTCGCGGGATTAAAATTTCGCTCTAGTTATTTTTTTCATGAGTTGGCAGCACTGTTAATAACATCTGGGCCAACTTTCATGTGAATGTCAGTATCAGTAATATATTTACGCTTGTGTTTACCAAACGACCAAGAGTGCATTTTTCGATTTTTACAATGTCTGATTTGATTGAGCAGAGAAGTGCCATCAAATTTTGTTTGTGGAATGAAATTTCGGCTGCGGAAACGTTTAGCATGCAGAAGGCATTTGGTGATTCGACCATGTCGCAGTAAAATGTTTATAAGTGGTACAAAGACTTCAAAGAGGGTCGAGAACGTGTTGATGACTTGGAGTGCTCCGGACGACCATCGACGTCAACAGATGACCAACACGTCAATAAAGTGAAGGAGTTAGTGCTCAAAAATCGTCGGTTGACTGTTAAAGACCTTACTGATATGATCGGAATATCAGAAGGATCTGTGAAAACCATTTTGAAAGACCATTTGGGCCTACGAAACGTCAAATCTCGTTTGGTACCGAAAACTTTCAATTTCTTGGAAAAAGTCGTCGCGTTGATGTGTGTGAAACAATGCTTTCAGACTATCAGGACAAGCTCAAATGCATCATTACGGGAGATGAGACTTGTATTTCTCCTTACGACCCTGAAACAACCGACCAATCAAGCGAATATCGTGCTAAAGGCGAGGCCAGACCGAAAAGAGCACATCAAAGTCGTTCAAAAATATAGGTCAAGATGACAGTTTTTTTCGATTTTCGTGGTGTGAGGCACTATGAATTCCTTCCACCTGGCCAAACTGTTAATAAGGAATATTATTTGAGCATTATGCGTCGTTTACGTGAAGCAATTCGTCTAAAAAGACCACAATTATGGGCCAACAACTCTTGGTTTTTGCATCACGATAATGTACCGTCTCACACTGCACTCGTTCTTCGTGACCATTTCGCGAAAAATTCCACGCATATTGTTCCGCAACCACCGTATTCGCCTGATTTGGCTCCGTGTGACTTCTGGCTATTCCCAACACTCAAGAGACCACTCCGGGGACCGCGTTTCGAGTCGATTGAGGAGATAAAAGCTGAATCGAAGAAGGTGCTGATGGCTATACCGGAAATGGACTATTTGGCATGTTTCGGGGATTGGAAAAATCGTTGGCATAAGTGTATTTCATCGAGAGGGAACTGTTTTGAAGGGGATGAAATTGATTTCCAAGAATAAATAAGGATTTTTCATTTTACAATGCTCCATGCGAATTTATTGTCGTTTCCCAAGTTCGATGCAGTGCCGGAAGCGGTCTTCTTCAAACTCCGTTTTCTTTTTCGTATCTTCCTTAAGGGATCATACATTTTTCTTTTTAATGCAGATTTTACCTTAGGTAGTAGATAGAAGTTGCACGGTGCAAGAGCTAGTTTATAAAGCGAATGGTCAAACGCTGGGATGCTGCGCTTAGCTAGAAATTACTTGACATATAAAGCGGAATCAGTCAGCTCATTCATTTACTCTGCTGTTACACTAAACATTTTCCCTTAGAAACCAAATATAAAACAACTTTTATGCGAACGAAGGCTTTGACTGAATGTATTATTTCTTAGAAGCGAGACGTACTGCCTTTGAAAGGGAAAGCGTAACGCCAAACACTTGAAATTCATTGATGCTTGATGTGTGATTAGGTCCTTATCTTTCTTTTGATACGAGTACCCATAAAAATATTTTCCAACAATCTTACGTGACTCCAATAAATTGTTCGCACAAAATCTATTATATATATATAAATGGCGCGTACACCCTTTTTATGTGTTTGGCCGAGCTCCTCTTTCTATTTGTGGTGTGATGTTCTTCCACAAATGAAGGCACCTACAGTTTCAAGCCGACTCCGAACGGCAGATATTTTTATGAGGTTTTTAGCAACTCATAATAAATAAAAGAATTTTTATCGCTCCTAATTAGTTGCGCAGATACTGTACTTACTTAATAATTATGTTTATTTTCTTTCACTTATCATAAAAATGTGACGTTTTGCATAAAATTAATTAAACAAATATTTGGAAAATTTCGCCAACCCATACTCGGGCATACTTACTTGTGTTGCACTTCTAAAAATGGTCACGACATGCATTTTCAATTAGACTTATGGCACATGGATATACATAAATATTTGAGATAGAAATTCCAATACCTATTCCAATTTCAATTCCACTTCACTAATTAACGCATAATTAAGCAACTGTCAATAATTTATCAGTGGCCTTACAATTGGCAAACAATTTCATTTGCGCCACCATAATTGGCTCACGACGATCAGCGGCACCCAAACGACAACAAGAACAACAACAACAACAAAACGAATATTAAATAACTATAAAAGCGACCAGCAATAGATGCACAGAAATACATGCATAGGTACATTAGGGTGCGACACTCTGCAGTAAAAAAAGATAAAAAATGGAACTGTAAGAGGCAAAATTAAAAAACTGTAGTCCGACCCGCAATAGGGAATGCCTCTTAATATGGACCGCTGTCTACTTAACAGTAGCAAAGGATCCATGTGGTGGAGTTGAGAATGCTGCGTTGGGTATCGGACGCAACAAAACAGGACAAAATACCTGTAAGCATTAAACACATCAGAGGTAGCTGTCATATGGCTGAAAAAATTGAGAATATAAGAGAAAATCGCTGGCGCTGGCATGGGCACGTCATAAGAAGATCAGATCAGCTTGCAACAAAGAAACCGGCCGCTTCCATCAATGGGATGTGCCAGACCATTAAGATGCTAGCTTAGCACCATTAAAAATGATATGCAGCGGAGCGATGTCAACGAAGGGACTATCCAGAACTGTATAGCCTGGAGATTGCGTACGAGGAGGGCCGACCCCAACTAAGGGACTATGGCGAGGAGGAAGAATAAACTTTTGGAAGTACTTTCACGTCAGTCTAGCTTAAGTAAATCGCTATATTTTTTCGAAATCTTTTGGCGGCAGTTTTACCATGCAATAAATTTTACGATTCCGATGCGACACCGCAACTTCTTTTGATGTCGACCCCTAATGTACGCTCTTATACATACACAAAAATCGCTTTGAAGACCAAGAAATCGAACATTGCAATTGACTTCTCATGGCATAACTGGCATTTAGTAAAAAAAAAACAAAAAAAAAAAAACCCAAACAAGAGCCACAGTTTCTCTAGAAGCTGAAATAGGGAAAAAGTAGAAAAGTGCTGAGCGAGCAAAAGGGGGAAAACTAAATAGATTTCAAAGTAAGAAATGCAAAAGGAAGATGCAGCTAAGAAAAATAAAGGAGGTTCGTGGCAGACACGCGTGCTGTTTTTTTTCACTTGTGGTTGCTGCTTTCTGATGCTGTTCTTCCGCTAGTGGCATGCAGAATATGCAGCAGGCCGCAACCAACTGCAACTGCGTGCAACATCAACGCTAATTGGCACCAAATATGGGCAGCATGCAATCGCGAGCGCAAAGGCACTTTGTGAGCAGCTCGCAAGTCCAGCAGTAGGGCTTTGCTGTGATGTGATGTGTGTATAGCTGTAAATGAGTGCAATGCGCTTGCGTAGAGCGAGCAGAGGCAGAAGAAAAGCCACATAGCTGTGATGGAAGAGGAAGAGCGAGAAGCAAGTGGATGTGATTGTGTCGGTGAAGCGGGTGTGCCACAAGAAGTGTAAAAATGGGAGCGACATCAGCCACCACCGCCGTCGCTGCCGCCTGATTCGTGAATGTCAAGCGCTGCATGCGCGCTTTACTGATAAACATGAAATTGAAGGAAATATGTCAATATGTGACAAAAGACTCGTGCGAATGTGGGCTCTACGCGTTGCTGCCTCTCCTGCTGTTAAGTTGGCAAATTTTGCAAGGCACTCGTAATATCTCGCCCTCTTGAAAGACGAGCCATTGTTCTTTGGCCTTGTTGCAAATATTTCATTACTTTTTTAAGATGGCTGTGGTCGGGTTTAATTAATTTTACGAATAACGAATGGCATTTGGTTTTAATGAACTTTTGAATAATGTCGCATTTGTGCTTTATGAAAATTACTTTTTGAGAAGTTTCCGCACTCTTTTGGGTAATAAAATATGATTAAATTAGTTCCTCTCCCTGCATAGCCTGGGTGGTATTCACCAAGCTGTCTAATAAGGCAAAGAGTAAACTGGTTCTGAGTAAATGGAATATGGAAAACGTCTAATATATTCTGTTACTGCTTTAAGGCAACATTATTTTGTAATTTCCTGAACATCCCTACTAATCTAAAATTTTTATTGGATACCAACCCATGGCAAATACCCCAAACCATAACTCGGAAGAAATAGTTGATATGATAAAAAATAATCATTTATTTCTTCTGTGCTCAAACATAGTCCAAAACCATGATTTTAAAGTAGTAGATCTGCGAAGCTCCATTCTATAAAGCAAAACAAAAAAAAAAACCAAAAACAAAACACTTATTTCAAAGAAGCAACATAAATAAGTTTTGTTTTAAAAATGACTTAATGGCCATTTTTTATCATCTATCGATTGTACTTTTCGATCTAACTAATAAACTAAGCTTTATCAGAGCTGATAAAATTTTTATTACTAAAAAGTTTCCGAAACAATATTTTGTCCTGCTATTAAGTTGCTGCAGTAATCTTCAACAATTTTCAACATGAATTTACAAACTTTGTGAAGATCGCGGATTTTGATGAAGGGTGATTTTTTAAGAGATATAGGAAAGTTTTTCAAAAAAAAAAACACACGTAAAATTGAGAAGAATGCATGAAATTTTTATTTGCATGAAATTTTTTCGATAGTACAGTCCATATAATTTAATGATTGAAGATTATTTCATGCTTCATGTCCATCCGCTTAGTCCAATTTTGGCATACTCTTTCCAATGTTTCGGCCGGTATCTCACATATAAATGCTTTAATGCTGTCTTCCAATGCGTTAATTGAAGCTGGCTTGTCTGAATAGACATGAGCTTTAACATAGCCCCACAAAAAATAATCTATAGGCGTTATATCGCACGATTTGGGTGGCCAATTGAACTCGCCTCTCAACCTTTTCTGGTTACATTGGTAGCTCTTGCAATTTTTCTGGCTGATCTTCACTCCAAAATCGACAATTCTGCTTATTTACGTAACCATTGATCCAAAAATGAGCTTCGTCGCTGAACACAATTTTTCGACTTTAAACTTTCTTACCAGAACACGCATTTTTATAATAAAATTCAATGATTTGCCAGCGTTGATCGTTTGTAACACGATTCATGGTTAAATTATAGTTTAAAAAGATAATAGCTAAAAAATCACCCGCTAGTAAGGCTCATTATGGTAATAAACATTCCACAGATCTCTGCAGTGGTCTTTGGGAGGCTCGTACTAATTTAATTTATGATAATTTTTTTCGCGTACAATCGGGGATGCTCCTGTTGAATGACCACCCAAATTCATTCCTCCAAATGATAGAACTAAGTTATATGCTCTGAAAAAAATAATGCCTATGAAGAGAAAATAAGCATCCCATGGCTATTTCTTATCGATTATTAGCTGGCTAGTACAGTAAAATGCTGAAGGGCCGGAAATCGTGTTGTCTTTCGAAATAAAGTAACTAAAGCTTCCGATCATGCGTTATACGCAGCGCCGATATGGGCTAAGGCCAAGCAAAGCCATATGCGTGAGCTGGTCCGTACTCACAGATGCAGTGCACTATGCACTACATACGCTAATAGAACGGTATCGGACGTCGCAATACACTTTTTTGTCAGAAAGATACCAGTTGGCAGCCAAAGAGTGAAATCGACGGCAGTAGGAAAAGCTACAGAGAGAACGCGATCGATGGCCGAATGGCAAAGAATAGGAAGCATGGCGACATTGACTATTACCTAACTCAGATACTTACTGGACATGGCTGCTGCTTCGAATGCATACACCGTTTCCAGCTAGCTAACAGCCCATTTTACTCCAACTGCTCGAATAGACTTGAGAGCGCAGAACACATAGCCTTTCACTGACTGGAGAAGGCACTTGAACATCTGCCGTCTTATACAAGACTTATCCTGCTATATAGGACGACATTGACTGGGAAAGGAAAGCGCTGAAACAACAGCAGCAGTTGCAACTTCAGCAGCAACGGCAGCATCAATAGAAGTAGCTTGTCAGTGGACATGAATTGCTTTAGACTGACCAACGACAGATACAGAGATACAGAATCTTGAGCCAATCGCTCACTTCAGCATCAAACAGAAGACAAGGCAATAGTTTGTAAGTATCAGACTACTGCAAAGTGCACGAGTGGCTCAAAATTCGAGTTGATTTTCGAAAATTTTCCTTTAGCTGAGCAGTGGCGCATTTATTCCATATAAGGAATGCACGATATTTTTTTATATGGAAGAAAGTATGCGCTAAGTAAGAAAGTATAGAATCTTCCATATAAAAAAATATCATGCATTTTTTTCTATATTTCTATATCTATTCTATTCTGTACCAAGTTCGGAATGCTAAAAGTGAGCTGATGTGTTTCACTGTAAAATACGATGGCTATTTCAAAGATGAAACCATTGATAATGTGCTTTTGATCACTTTGACATGTCGACTTATACTTTTTAAGCTGTACCGATCACTAATGAGTGAAATATTGATTTTTATTAGATACCTACACTAATCTGCGCACGCCCTGCTCATGACAAACCTCTAAGGTGGAAAAATTTAGCCCTTGACGTAAATGGTGATCATCCTTATTAGTACTTGTGTTGATATATTCATTGTATCACTCATTCAATTCCTCCGAAAGGACTATAGATAAGCAGAGGATGTATGGGTATCTTACCTGCAGAGGATGTTATATATACCTTTCGCTTCTGCAAATAATGCCACTCCGTGATATCGGTCCAATAAAATACAGGCAACTTTGATAGAAATCAAAAGAAATCAATAATCAAAAAAGAGTTTTGTTTCTTAATAATAATAAACCCAACCGCTTTACTGCTTCATTTACCAATCGACGCTTGCATCTCTTAATCGGATCCCATCATACCAATTGAGATGTAGCAACATTAACATCACAACTATCGACTTTTTGGGGTCTAAAGTTGGCTTAAAAAAATGTGTATAAGCTTCGATGGGAATTGAGTCTGTCATAGGAGTAACTAGAAATATTATTACTACCTCCCTTTATGACTGATCTGGGTTTGAAAATTTATGAGGCTGATGAAGCTACAATTTTTGGAGAAGATTACAGAGACCGACAAAATTTGGTTGATTTTCAGCAACAAGAACCCGACTACCATTTTCCAAAGGTTCTTTACATGCTTAGCTTAGATCTGAGTACAGAGACGCCCACAAAGTCAATTTTGCCGTATTTAAGGCTGTGCAACATCGCGAAATATTGTTTTACTAATTATACGTAACAGTATCTCAAACAGTACTCTTCATCTTCTAAACCAATTTTTATAAGAAAAATATATGAATTTGTCCTTAGGATATCGTCCATTAAATTCACATTTAGCCAAAAACATGGAAAATTGTAATCTGGATTTTGGTTAAATTCAATTTTTGTCGCTTGTGTTTTAGCAGGGAATCCCATCGAAAATCCCTTAAAGCAAATAGTAAAACTGTTTTTTAATAAATTATAGCCTGTCTTCGTAAACTTGAGAATATGGACTTCAAATAAAAAACCGCATTCGACTATCAGTTTTACTGTTGTTGGAAAAAGAACTTTAATTAAACTAAATATATTAATTCAACTCCAAAGGCGACTTATTTTCCGGCAGCGGAAAATTCTACTCTTTCATACTAAAATCATAAAAGGCGCTCATTAGGTAGCCCAACTCAACATTCTGTTGAGGCACCAAAGGGACCTACTATCGCAAGCTAATTCGCAATTTCGAATGGATATGAATCCAACAATGTCAACGTCAAAGCTAGCCGCAAAGGATTGCAGTCAAAGAAGAAACAAAGAACGAGTAAAGCACAACAAGTTGCCACAGCCAAAAATGGACACGAAATCTCATCAACTTTACCATTTTTGTTATGATTTTCCGTTGAAAGTCAATGAAGCTGCCCAAGAGCGAGCAATGTTGGCTAGCAGCGGCGGCGCAGCACTTCCAAGCGACCATACAGAGGAAATGCCTGCGAAAGAATGCCAAAGTCCAATGTGACGCTGCGACGCTGTGAATCAGCGCAAGCGTTTGCTGCTTGTGGTTTGTTGTCCCAAAATGTGTGGTATGGTTAGCATGCAACGGTATAGTGTTGCAGCATGTGTGCAGGTCGAGTGTGAGAAGTGGTTGCACGAGGTGTAGGGGGAGTGCGAAATCGTGAATCGAGGAAGTGTGTGCGCGCATGCGCAGTAAGTAGCATGAAACTGTCACATTAATTGGTTGTCGATATCGAGTGGATTGTGGCAGTTGGCTGCGTTTCGATTTCAGCAATCAACAAACAAGCCGTACGGGCAGATGCAGCCATGATATGTCTGCAGTGCTAAAACACCTACAAAAATGCATGCACGCATGCGCCGAAAGTGAACTGCTGATTGGTGGCTACTTACTGCGCCGCTCAACTCCAACTGTTGTTTTCACAAATTATCGGTTGGCGAGTGCGTTCGAATATTTCGAAAGTGATTTTTTGTTTTAAATTTTTTAAAGTGGCATTTCACATGAACTATTCTCCTTTCATCTTTACTTTGAATTTATGTGACTTTTTGTTATTTATTACATTTTTTTTGTCCAACAATTTGCCACATATTTTGCAGCTCGTTAAGACTTGAAATTTACATTTCTGCTGATTGGCAATTTTTGAACAATTTTGTTTACGTTTTCTTTTTTCTTCCCGATTTTGCTTTTTATGCATTTTTGATTTTGCAAAACTTTTTTCCTTTTTTGTTTGCACTTCATTACTTTTGTATTTCAATTCATTGGTGGTTGAGTTCGGCATTTCAAAATGAAAAGTTTTGCATTGTTCTGCTTTCGATATGCGAGACTTTCACTCACCTATCGGGTTATGTGTTTGCTGTGGCAAGAACAGGGAACGCGACTGAATTTCTTTGTATGTATTTGGCACAAGGAAAAGAAGTTGGGTGAGGAGAATATTTAGCTGAAAAGGATAATTAAAAAATTTAAACGTTTTTGGGAAGATGGGAAAATGCACGAATTCAGCAAAATCAGCAACAGTACCAAGTTGCCCCGGTTAAATTCTTTCGGTAAAATATCTAGAACTCCCTCAGTTTTTCTCTGATTTGCTTGAAATTCCGACACAAACTTACGGAAGCATTAAGCTTTTTAAATATGTAAGAAATGCAAAAATATTAAAAAAAAATTGGTCGAAAGAGCCTAAAGCATGTTTTTACTTAAGGGGTTACATACGTGCAGAATTTTCAAAAAATTGATTTTTTTACAGATTTTTATTTTTTGTAGTTTTAGGCGTATTTCTTTGAAAGTCGACTGTAAAAATTCCCCATAGCTACAAAGTTATGGTAGAAAATGTAACTGACCGACAAAGGTTTTATTCGCAGAGGTAGCTGTCCTTCGTTTGGGGCAGCGAAAATGCACTTGAAAGTTTAAAATCGTTTTTCTCGAAACTACTTTTTCCGGCACGGTCTGCATGAAAACTCATACGATTCCCGTCTCTTTTCCCGAATCCAATTTCTCGACAACTCGTGTCCCAACAACCTGTATCCCGACAGATATTTTTCCCGAATCTAGATTCCCGACAACTTTTTTTCCCGTAAATGCAAGTCCTGACAATGGAGTCCATCAAAAAGCAATATTGTGTGCCAATAACGTTAGATATGAGGAAACAGTGCCAGAATTTTTGTATTCTTCATATTGTAAAACAATGAACGGCAAGCGATTTTGGACTTCTATCCATTTTTTTTATTTGGTGCCGCTTTTACAGATAGCCCAAACTAAGTTCAGCTATCATAATTTCAACATCCGCCTGTTCGTTTTGGAATTGTTTTAAAGCTGAATATAAGTCTGGCTGATGCTTTCCCACGAGTCGACGAAAACGATTGTGCCATCCTTCACTTGCATTATTTGTCTTGTGGTGCTCATCTCGTGCAGACTTATACTGGTTCCATGTCGAAACTGGATATCTGGCCGGTACAGCTTTTCTTCGACCTCTACCAGGTCGATATGATATAAAAATGTCTAAACAAAGAAAAAAACATTTGTCGGGAAAAAGGTCGTCGGGAAATTGGATTCGGAAAAAAACTTGTCGGGGAATTAGATTCGGGAAAAATATCTGTCGGGAAACCGATTGTCGAGAAAGAGGATTTCGTGAAATAGGATTCGGGAAAAAGGGTGGCTACCAACTCATACAGTTTTTAACATTATTTGATGCGTTTTTTTTTTTAATATTCGAAAGAGTTTTCTCTATAGCCTGTCGAGGGCTGTGAGGCACGAAACGAGCGACAGTTGATCAATCGAATCAAGCGAAAGTTGAACGAAATCGATATAAGCACCGTCCAAAACTTAAATCGGGACATTCGCTCTGCTGTACGAAAAATAGAAGATAATAGTCCACTGAGTGTATTTTTGATATGTAACCAATCGACTGAAGTACCAAATAAAAATAATAAAAAAATACATGTTACATGTTATATACATGTTATATCCACTTCCAAAATTCTTGCAGTTTACTTTTTATTATATGTACTCCCCTTTCATAATTCCTATACCGCATTCTTGCATTTCTTTTTTGTCCAATTTTGTCGCACAGTGCAAGTCAAGCCCAGTAATCAATATTTCTACCATTTACCCGAAGTTCGAAGCAAACTCATTGAAGAAGTTTTTTTAATCGGCTTTTAATACTAGTTTCCAGCTTATTTAGTAATGAAATACTCTAAAGATGATTAGTGCGGCTCGTTTCCATTCAAATGAATTCGACTTTAGGTGAATGGAGTAGTCGCTTTATTGTCTTACTGCTTTGCATGCAGCAGGTGACTTTATGAATTCCATTTAAATTGTAAAGCAGAACGTGGAATGAAAAACAAAAGCATTGGCGTTCATAAGCTTACAAATATGATTTTAACTAAATTTTTTTTCTCAGCAGATAAGCTGTGAATTCGATATGACAAAGACGGAGGAAAAGCGAGACAGATATATAGGAAGATAAAAGAGAGAAGCATCGAAAGAAAAGAAAGAGAGAGTGAGAAGGAAATATTAATAATATCCAGAGAAATAGAAAGAAAATTAATGATATACAAATTACTCTACTAATCACGTTGCCATTGTTGTGGTTTCTCTTTCATCTGCAGACACTGCAAGAGTAGAGTGACGGCTTAATTGTCATTCAATACTTTTTCCAGGAACTGTATGCTAAAATCAGTAATCAGTAGATGAAAGGAAAACTTGAAAAAAAACTCATTTGTCTACTATTTATATATTTATTTATGTAGACATACATTAGGGTGCATCATAAAAAAAAGTTGGAGTTTTTTGGATTGATGTTATAAAGTTGAACATGAAATTACGTCTAAGGTTCCAAGATGTTACGTTGGACTGTTTTGTTCTACGGTGTGAAGCATAGACACTAAAGGTTACGAGTGGTATTATCGACGGATGATGGAAATATCGTGGGCAGACAAAGTAAGTAACAAAGAACTCTTAACGAAGCTTAGAAAAGATAGAGAGCTAAGACTAACGACAAAGCGCCGCAAATGTTGGTCGTACTATGCCTGATCCTAAATATTACAATAGTTATTGCAACTGATTGTGCAAGGTAAAATCGAATTGGAAGGACGCAAATGTCTTGACTACGTAACAAAAGAGAGTGGGCTGTATTAAGGGTTATTGTACAGTTGGTTGAAACAGCACGAAGGAGTGACAATTACTATCTAAAATTTCGAAGTTTCGTTAAATGTAGAAAAGGAAAGAATTATTTGTCAGATTTGTATTAAAATTATTTAAGAATTTATTACTGTGATCGCTCATATTTTGTATTACGAATTTGCAAATAAAGAGGAAAGAAGCAGTTAAAATGGAATACATTTTAAGACCTCTGATTAAAATATTATCCATACGTCCTTGGCCAAAAGTAAAGGGGTTTCCAATAACAGGTGCTATTTTGAATATACCGCTATTTCGATAGATGTCACTTTTGAAGCTGTCATTTTTTGATAATTGACAACTACGCCATTAATAAAAATGGAACGATACACGCTTAAACAACCCATTGAAAATATTAAAATTAACTATAAAAATAGCGAGAATACGGCAGAGACGGTTCGTAAAACTCGAACATTTTTGGGTCATCGTGAAACACCTCGTCGGACCGCAATACAGAAATTGGTGAAAAAATTGGAGCTGTTGGAACAAGTCAGTGATGTGAAGAACCACGAACAACCGAAAATATTGCTGTTGTAGCCGAAAGTGTTGAAGAAAACCCAGGTTTGTCCATTCCTTGTCGTCTTGGAGTGGAATTAGGCATTCCACAAACGTCATTACGCCGTATTTTGCATAAAGATTTGGTACTTAAGGCTTGTAAAGTCCAGTTAACACAAGAACTTAAGTCGGCCGATCATCAACAACGTCGCGTCTTTGTTGATTGGGTCTTTGAAATGCATGAAAATGATCCGGAATTCCATCGAAAAATTATCTTGAGTGATGAGGCCCATTTCCACCTCTTTGGCTTCGCCAACAAGCAAAATTGTCGGATCTGTGGCTCAGAGTTATTGTTGAAAAGTCTCTCTATCCTCAACGTGAGACTGTTTGGTGCGGTTTATGGTCTGGCGGAGTCATTGGACCTTACTTTTTCGAAAATGAAGCTAAAGCAATAGTTACGGCGCTATCGAGAGATGATTAACGATTTTTTATGGACGGATATGGACAACGTTTATTTTCAACAAGACGGTGCTACGTGCCACACAAGCAACGAAACCATTGATCTTTTATCAAAATAACACCCCTTATTGGAAAGCCCTTTATTAGGCACCCCACTACAATACAAGTAATTTCAAACGTGGCAACCCAAGAGACTGCTGATTTTTGCCATTGCGTCACTAGTGTGTTTAACCTTTAATCACAACAATAAATTGTATTGTGGGAAAAGTCATGGCACACTTGGAGCCTAAAGTCAAAAAGTTAAAATTTTTGAAGGTTGACTTAAAATAGTTTGGTATTTTAAATTCGGTAGCCAAGTGTAAATAATCTTCATTGCAAAATTACCAAGCGGATATATATAATTTCTTTTTATCGAAATGCCTAAAAACAGTGAACTTCGTTACGGCGAAAGAGTGAAATTTCGAGTTTTAAATGAGGAAGGGAAGTCCCAAGTTGAGATTGCCAGTTTGGTGGGATGTTCGCGGTGCGCAGTCGAATGAGCTACAGTTTTATTTTGCACAAAGTTATTTGCGCAAATTCGAAGTATATATCAAAATTCGAGTTTTTTGTATTTATAGTAGATTTTAAAAATATTTAAAAATATTTTTCTCCAAAAACATCATCTCAGATCTCAATAGAAGAGTTTAAGCGTAAAAGGTTGGAAGTCTTAACATGTAAGGTGAAGTCCAAAATAAACAAGACTGGCGTCATAAAAATGTTTTTGATGACACCATCTTTTTAATGAGTTAGTGCGTTAGAAGTAACATCCCTATCTGACCTCCAGTGAAAACTTGGTGACATTTGGTTCAGTGGAAGCGAAGTTATTGCGTCTAAGGTGTCAGTATGTTTGTGTCAACGGTACAAAAATGCGTTTCGAACAAAGAGCTAATATCAAATTTTGTTTTAAAATCCGTATAACGTTTACCGAAACATTTGAATTGATGAAACAAGTATATGAAGATGATTGTCTGTCTCGTGCCAGAGTTCATGAGTGTTTTACTCGTTTCAGAGATAGTTGTGAGGACATGAGGAAATGACAATGAAAACACGGGCCGCCAAAAATCTGTAATCACCGAAAACTCCATCGAAATTGTACGTAAATTTATCAAAAATGAACCAAAATCATGGTTGAAATTCATGGAATCGGAGTTGAATAATTCTAAAACATCGATTTATTGCATTTTAACTGATCATTTGGGCTTACGAAAGGTCTGTGCACGTTTCATTCCGCACAAGTTAACTGAGAACCAAAAATTGCTCAGAATTCAACATTCGAAAGACCGCATTAAAGAGGCGAGAAAAGGCGAGAACTTTCTTTACAACTTTGTAACTGGTGATGAAACGTTGTGTTTCCAACATGAACCTGAAACTAAGCGTCAAAGTGGAAGGCTCCAGCCGAGCCACCACCCGAAAACATCGCGTTTGGAGAGATCAAAAATCAAGTCGATGCTCATTTGTTTTTACGATTCCAAGGGAATTGTCCACAATTAGTTCGTGATAACTGAACAAATCGTCAACGCAATTTGCTGTCTTGGTGGCTTGAAGCATTTGTTGCGAAGGGGAAGCTAGCGCTTATTGCATGATAATGCACCATCTAAACAATCCACTCTTGTGACTGATTCTTTGACTAGAAATCGCATTTTAACCATCAATACCTTACCGTACTAACCTGATGTGGCTCCCTGTGACTTCTACCTATTCGGAAAATTGCATTTTGCCATGAAAGGAAAATGTTTTGCGTCCATAGAGGCTAAAAACAAGGCTTGTACCGACATCCTGAAGTACATTCCGGTCGATAAGATGAAACACTCTTTCGAAAAGCTTTTAGATCACTCAAAACAGTGTATCGAGGCCAGAGGGGAATATTTTGAATAAATAAACTTGGAGTTATCAGGACAAAACTCCTGTCATTTCTATTTTAGCTCAGTGTTGTTTATTTTGGACTTCCCCTTGTATACTAATTTTTTTAATTCTGATAGAAAAACAGTGCCTATTTTATTTGGCTTGAAGAATGATGCACCCTAATATACGTATACACGTCTATATATGAATAAGTACCTGTATAGATATATACATATTTATATTACCCATATACTCGAATGCCTGCACGACATAACCTCAGACAAACTCAAATTCATTAGAACATCCGAAGAAAACAAACAAGCAAGTGCAATATTTGAAGAGGAAACATGCGTACATATTTACACATAAAGGTTAGCTAACCCTTTAGCACCTTAACTGGCACTTAAAAATGCGCCCCGTGATTTCTACTCTATTAAATTGTTTAGATCACGCCTTCAACGCACACAGACACTCAGTATTAAGGTGCCGTCAGACGTGGGAAGGAAAGTGCTTTCAGCAAACCAGTAAAATTTAACAATTTCAAAAAGAAATGACAGCAATAGTCACACCGCGCATATAAAATACTTTTTGAATGTGACTTTTTATTTCCAAAATTACACTAAGGGGTTTATTTTTTGATATTTCTGATATAATCAGTACTTTTTAGCAGTTCACACAGGCATAAACAATATTTTCGGACATATTGTTGTTTCACATCTGACAAAGTGATGCAAAAACCTGATCGCTGTGCAGAGAAATTTCCGAGCTGATTTTTTTTAAAACAATATTTTTTATTTGGTGTTTAGCCCAGTTCATCCTCCAATAAGTGTAGTGATGTTTTGGATCTATTGAGGGTTTTATGCCGCCTCGGAACGGCAGATGGTTTTTTCTGAAAAGTCATGGCAGAAATATTCACTGGAATTTTTGCCATTGCCTGCCAAGGAGTGACCGTTTTAGGAAATTTTTGCTTGTCCGGGTAATAACAAATGGTAGTCGCGCACCCATCCAGCAGGAAAAGTTTTTAGAAATATATAAAAATGTTATGGGTACGTGGACTCCATACGAAAAAAGAAGCCAAGGGATACATGCAATTCTTTTTGTTTTTACAATATTTTTTTACACGTAAAACATTTTTAAAAAATAACTAACCTTCAATATCCTTGAAGATTATCATAAAACATAAGAAGCCTAAACTTTTTAAAAAGTGGTAGACTATCACTCACTTTCACACACATACAATTTGTTCCTCGCGCTTGCTTCATCTACGAATCTGTATATTTCTCGTACAGTCCGTTTAACTGCGGATCATTAAAGCCAGAAGTATACAAATTTATTCGTTTGAGTTCAATAATCATATTAAAATCGATAAACACCCATGAAGTTCTTGATCATCGTCGCTAAACCTAGCGGGTCCATTTCTCACAAAAACGATTACTTTTATGCCCGTTAAGATATATTCCGATACCAAATCGCAAAATAAATGCATACATCGTCAACTAGAGGCTCCACTTTCTGCAAATACAAGGTGGCACAAAATGAACTATCAATTTTGTTTTTGAATAACATTTTTACTAAATAAAACAAAAATGATTTTAAGTGATGGGAATCTGCATTTTGACCTTTACTGGCACCATTGCTTGGCTTTTTGTATATCGCAGGTGACTGTTCACAGTTGTCATATATGATTGACGTACGACGCCATTTGCAAAAATTATAAGTCTTTCCCAATGGGTGATTAATTTTACGCCATCCTGTATATTTCATCTCGTATAAGCTTGCAGATGTGCGATTGTCTTTGGGTCCAACCTTAAAAGATCGATACCAGTAGGTGGTTATCCCAAGACTTTTAAGTGGGGATCTACAGCATTGAAATTTGTGGCAGATAATGTCTTTGTTAGAGCGCCTGACAGTCTTATATGCACAATAGTCTCACATAATAACATCTAAACTCATTGAGGAATACTTCACTATTCTTAATACTCTAGAAGCAAGGAACACCGTCGTGCTGGGCTGGATAGAAATACATGAAGCCCGTGACGACAACGAACAGGTGGACTGCCTAGCGAAATTAAGCGCTACATCCATAGCCCAAAACTCTTTTTCATGCTAAAGAAAGCACACACAAAGTAAATTATCAAGGACTGGGAAGACAAGGAATTTATACGTCACGGGATGAAAAGTCTAGTACAGAGGCAAACAAACCAATTTATATTCGCTTACAGAAGAACGTCAAGTATTCAAATATAGATACAAAGGAGTTACAAGCATTGTAGTCTTTGTTATCATTTCAGAAAATTATAACTAGTAGGAACCATCTTCTGTGCGAGCTGGGCAATGCAACACCAGAGCAAATCATCTACGAATACGCATCTCTCGCAAGGCGACGAGACGTAAGTGAGTCTACCTCAGAGGTCGCAGTGTGCTGTGAACATCCAATAATACAAAGAAAAAATTCTAATACCGATCTACCCCCGTATTTTGGCCGTGAAAGAGCTTCTTATAAAAAAAGAAAAAAAATATCTGCCGTTCGGAGTCGGCTTAAAAATGTAGGTCCCTCCATTGGTGGAACAACATCAAGACGCACACGCCAAATAGGAGGAAGAGCTTGCCCAAATACCTAACAGAATTATAAGCCCCAATTATTTATTTATTTTCTTACGTAATTCGTATATGTAAATTCTGAATATGAACTTCATCGACACCGGCGTCATCTAACAGTTTCTGGCATTCCAATAAGACATGTTCCGAGTATGAACCAAATCGGAAACAGAAGATTTTTTGGACTACCTATTTTTTAGGCACTTATTTCGGAATACCTCCACTCCCAGCTCCAATTAGTGGATCTATTTTATAAAAAAAAATATTTAAATTTAGGCAATTAATAATAATCTGGGTACGAGTTAAATGGGATCATAAAAAAATTTTTATAAATAACTCAACTCAGCGCCACCTGGCGAGTTCAAACAAATTCGTAAGCCATCTCAGAGCTAATCAATGCAATTCACAAAAATTGTATTGAAGTTGGATGAAAAGTTTAGACATCTTTAAACTAAAAGCAAATAAATTTTCCCATTTTTAATCATTTTTCGATTGTTGTATTTTAAAGAAACTCTGAAAAACTTAAAAACAAAAATTGTTTGACCTGCGGATGAGAACTTCCAACTCTAGATTTACTACAAAAGGAGATCTGAAGCAACTCTTACAAGTTGACAATAACTTTCCACATTTATTTGTTTATTCCAATCAGACTATGCAAGTTTTCTTTTCGAAATCGAAAAAATGTTGATAGTAAAATGCATTGAAAAGGCGCTTCGCTTGCCTTGTGCACCTTAACTTACGCAAGTGCATGTACCCTTATTTTTCATATGACGGCACATATGCGTATTTTCTTGGTCTACCTAACCGACGTCCATTCTGCATACCAAAGTGTGCCGCTGACGCTATGAATTTCAAAGAGGCCACCCCGTGTGCTCTCGATAGCTACAAATTATTTACTCATTCTGTGTAATTACCGAAGAGTTAAGTGTTGAAATCAGTGATTTAGAAAATTAGGTGCAATGGTAGGTGTGAGGATGAGTGTGTGTGTGTGTGTGTGTTTGTTGGGGGCAATTTGTAAATGACCAGGTATAAAGATATTTTTAACGCCGCGATTTTGTGCTCATTTTCAATAAGGTATGGGAAATTTACACTCAAAACCTCCCGCTGTGTGGCTGTTACATTGACGTTATTTCTTTTTTTTTTCTGACGATCTGCTTTTGTTAGGCCTTTGAAAGGCTGAAATTGTTAATAGTTCTCTACCACGATCAGGTCAGCCGAGAGTGTTAGTAGTGACTTATTGGATAATAATCCGAATGAAAAGGCGCCGCTGCCCGCATTGAAAATTTGTCCAAAAAAAATGTACCATTTATTAGAGCAGTAGTTCGGTTGGAATTATTTTTATTACTTTGTGTGATAGAGTTAAACATATCATAATTAAAATGGTATGGTACTAAACGCGTCTATTTCCATTATTTTATTATTATTATGATTATGTATTACTATTTGCCATCGCGCCGGCTGGGGGCGAAAAGTGCCAATACAAATAAATTCCATTGGAGTCGATTTGCAGCTTTTGTCTTTATCTGCGGCCAAGTGAGCGAGTCGTCAGATGCGGTGAATTCGTCTTACAGGCTTGGTCTCCATGTTCCTTTCGGCCATCCTCTACGGCGAGAGCCCTGCGAATTCCAGTCTATGGATATTCTGCTAATGTCAGCCGAAGATTTGCGGATTGTATGACCTATCTACTTCCATTTCGGTCGCGTATTTCAATCTCAATCAGCCTTTTTTCGCTTCGAGTAAGGAGTTCATCACGGAGCGCGCTCCATATGTATACTATGATGCTGCAACCGGTCAGAAGCCTTCTCAAAGTTAACAAAGTCAAAGTAGAGAGTTTCCTGCATTTCGACAACATTTTCAGCAATGATCCGAAAGGTGGCAATTCGGTCCGCACACGATTTTCTCAGCCTAAATCCTGCTTGATGTCTACGTGTCATAAATTTTTTCGCTGATTCTGTTAAGAATAACTTTGCAGAGGACTTTATGTGTTACGCATAACAGCATGATGCCCCTCCAATTACCACATTCAGAAGGCGCACCTTTCTTCGGGATTTTCACCAATTTACCCTGCATCGAGTCTAGCCGTAGGGTTTCAGTTTCCTAGATACTTTGAAGCAAGCGAAACAACATCAGCGCTGAAGCTCTTGGGTCGGCTTTTAGTACTGCTACCGTGATGTCATCCACCGCGCTGGATTTTCCAGATTTCATACTAGAAATAGCAGTCTCGAACTCAGCCACAGTTGGATGCTTGTGAAGTCACACCGGATGTTATTTGCGAGCGTCGCTCGGGAGTTGCCTTCGTTGCTGGCTTCACAATTATTTACAGGCGCTTTGAATACTTCATTAACGTATTCTTTCCATCGCCTAAGTTGCTTCTGCGCGTCAGTTATGAGTTTTCCCTCTTTATCTTTCATAACCATAAGTGTCCTATAAATGTTTTCCTATAAATGGACTAAAATGTAGGAAATAGTTTTTCCTAGACTCATAAAATTGTTCCTGATAAGTTTCGATTTAAATTTTTTTAACAATAGTCATTACACAGTGCGACATCAAAAATCAAACCGCACCGGACCTTTTTTTTCTGAAAATATACCTATTCAGTAGTAAACCCCTCGCTGGATTTTTAAAAGTTAGCTCGATTTTTTTTTTTATTGCGTTTTGAAGTTTTCTATTTTCATGAGATTTTGGAGTTTTACCTGTACGCTAAATTTGACTTATAAATCGACCTTTGTTTGATTTAATCGATTTATTTTGTCATAGCTTGATGCAGAAATTTCGTACATGTACAAATAAACTTATTTTGAGAAGAACCTATATCTCAATACACAATTTTGAATACCAAAATTTCGAAAAATTTTATGTTTTTACCATTTTTTACTGTAATTATGAAAATAATTTTATACGTAACCACCCGTTATACACATTTTCAGATTTTTCTATTTTTGCTAGTATTTTTTCCAGATACGGTTTTCCAATGAATATTGGATGTAACAAAATGTGATCGTGAGTAGTGAAAAGCAAGATTGGTCTCACAAGACTTTTAGCCTGTTAAGTACATAGAAAAGTGGCTAGCACACATTCCAAAATAAAAAGTATAAAGAAGGTTGTAGTCTGTCTTATCAGGAAATGTTTGTTTTAGAAATTCCAAAATTTGTTCCCAACGATTTTACCTGTTCTAAGATCGCAGCAGTCTTGCGAGATCAGGTTCGTGCATAACAACTCCTAAAACACATTTGACGCGCTAAATATTTTGTGAACAATACGGAATGGAGTAACCAGGAGGAAAAAGAATATGAGGTAGAAGAAGAAGAGACAGGCATGGAATTCTTTACTGATGAATCTGATTACTCTGATAATGATGATGTTGAAATTCAATCATTGTCGAAAAGAGCTCGTCTCTAAGGTTTTAGTACGTAAAAATTCTTTATTTTAATAAAAAAAAAAATATATAAGAATTCAAGTCTATATTCTTTTTACTTAATCTATTTAATATTTTTACCTACAGAGTTTTTAGATATTTAAAAAAAAAATTTAAAGCAGAGTATAAAAAAATTATTTTTATGAAAAAAAAATCTTGTTAAAAATTTATTTTTTTAGAAAATAACAAACTTAAAGTTCAGTTTTATGTTTTTATCTTATAAATGACTTTTTTGGTACATTTTTGCTAGAAGAAATAGTGAGAAATTTTAATTATTTTCATAATTACAGTAAAAAATGGTAAAAACATAAAATTTTTCGAAATTTTGGTATTCAAAATTGCGTATTGAGATATAGGTTCTTCTCAAAATAAGTTTATTTGTACATGTACGAAATTTCTGCATCAAGCTATGACAAAATAAATCGATTAAATCAAACAAAGGTCGATTTATAAGTCAAATTTAGCGTACAGGTAAAACTCCAAAATCTCATGAAAATAGAAAACTTCAAAACGCTATAAAAAAAAAATCGAGCTAACTTTTAAAAACACAGCAAGGGTTTTGCTATTGAATAGGTATATTTTCAGAAAAAAAAGGTCCGGTGTGGTTTGATTTTGATGACCCCAAAATTGTCGCACAGTGTTATAAACAAATTATGAGATTTAAGTTCCAAAATATGAGGCGTACTTGAATAGATATGAAATCCCAATCCCGATCGCTTAAAATCGAACTAAAATTAGTAATTCTTCTTCTTAATTGGCGCGATAACGGCTTACGCGATTTTGGCCGAGTTTAACAAAGCGCGCCAGTCGTTTCTTTCTCGTGCTAACCGGCGCCAATTGGACACACCAAGTGAAGCCAAGTCCTTCTCCACATGATCTTTCCCACGCATAGGAGGCCTTCCTCTTTCTCTGCTACCACCAGCAGAGTCATGTCAGACGTCATGACCCAGCCAACGTAGCCGCTGGATCTTTATTCGCTGCGCTATGTCTATGTCGCCGTAAAACTCATACAGCTCATCGTTCCATCGTCTGCGATATTCGCTGTTGCCAACGTGCAAAAGTCCAAAAATCTTACGCAGAATCTTTCTTTCGAACACTCCAAGCGTCGCTTCATCGGTTGTTGTCATCGTCCAAGCTTCTGCGCTATACGTTAGGACGGGCATGATGAGAGTCTTGTAGAGTGTTAGTTTTGTTCGTCGAGAGAAGACTTTACTACTTTACTTAGTCCAAAGTAGCACTTGTTGGCAAGAGAGATTCTACGTTGGATTTCAAGGCTGACATTGTTATCTGTGTTAATGCTGGTTCCTAAATAAACGAATTCTTTTACAACCTCGAAATTATAACTGTCTACTGTGACGTGGGTGCCGATACGCGAGTGCGCCGACTATTTGTTTGATGACAGGAGGTACTTCGTTTTGTCCTCGTTCACCACCAAATCCATTCGCTTTGCCTCTTTATCCAGTTTGGAGACGGCAGAACTAACAGTGCGGTTGTTAAGACCGATGATGTCAATACTCATCGGCATACGCCAGCAATTGTACGCTCTTATAAAAAATTGTGCCTGAGCGACTAAGTTCTGCGGCTCGTACGATGCTCTCCAGCATCAGGTTAAAGAAGTCACACGACAGCGAGTCACCCTGTCTGAAACCTCGTTTGGTATCAAACGGCTCCGAGAGGTCCTTCCCAATTCTGACGGCGCTGCTGGTGTTGAGCAACGTCATCTTGCAAAGCCATATTCATTTTGTGGGGATACCAAATTCAGACATCGCGGCATACAAGTAACTCCTTTCTGTACTGTCGAATGCAGCTTGAAATCGACGAAAAGATGGTGTGTGTCGATTCTCCTTTCATGGGTCTTTTCCAAGATTTGGCGTATTGTTAATATTTGGTCGATGGTAGACTTTCCAGGTCTAAAGCCACACTGATAAGGTCCAATCAGTTGGTTGACGGTGACGGTCACACAATACGCTCGCTAGAACTTTATAGGCGATATTTAGAAGACTAATCCCGCGGTAATTGGCACAAATTGCAAGATCGTCCTTCTTATGGATTGGGCAGAGCACACTTAAATTCCAATCGGCAGGCATGCTTTCATCCGACCATATTTTGCATAGAAGCTGATGTATGCACCTTACCAGCTCCTCGCCGCCATGTTTGAATAGCTCAGCCGGCAGTCCGTCGGCGCCCGCGGCTTTGTTGTTCTTTAGCCGCGTTATCGCTATTCTCACCTCGTCATGGTCGGGTAGAGGAACGACAATTCCGTCGTCAACGATTGGGATCTTCACATTCTCTGTGACATGCGCAGCTGTCACTGTTTAACAGGTTCGAGAAGTGCTCCCTCCATAATTTAAGATTGCTCTGTACGTCAGTCACCAGATCGCCGTCTTTGTTCTTACAGGAAAAAAAAAAATTAGTAGTTGCACAGAAGAAATCTATAATTAAAAATTGAATGAGCGTTAGATGGAGTGAATTTGCAGCTTAGGCTTTCTAAAATATTTGTGTGAACTGAGTGTTCGATATAGCAAAGATTTAAATTTTGAATTTTTTTAGCGGTTGATTAACATCTTGCATGCAAAGTAGACTTTTATCCTCCTGTCACTGCCAAGCATTCTGTATATCGAATACTATAGAATAGAGAACCAGCGATTTGTTTAAATTCCGACAAAAAAAAAACGAACTTTTGTTTAAGATCTGTAGGGAACTCCTTTATAAGTATTTCTTCCTTTGTGGTTCTTCTGAGATTACTTCTAATGAGTCAAGTAACCTCACTTAAAGGTGAAAATCTTCCTGAAGCCCAATTTTCGGTCCTCTTTTGGCGCCTTTTAATCTGCCTATCAGGCCATTTACTTTTGCATTAAGCGCAGTTATGAGAATCAAATCCGCAGACCCCACAAAACCCGGAACAATAGAAAAGAATGCAAATCGAATGTGCAACTAAATTGAGTTGTTCAAAAAGCTGTTTAGAGACGATTTTCCATTGCGAGTCAATAAAAATTACTTCATTGGTGCAATTAAGCACTCAATGAACGCTGGAATAATATGCAAAATGGTTACGTATAGACGGGGGGCGAGCCGCGTAGTGTGAGATGAATACAATGCACGCAAGTCGTTAAAAAATGTAGGCTGCATGCATGCAACGAGTGCACCAATAGCGGCCAGATGAAGTTGATGAAGATGCAAGAATTCTGTTGATGTTGAAATGAACGAATGAAAGAAAAGTTGTTGATGTTAGATAGAAATTTTGATATGCGAATGCCTGAATGGCTGGCTAAATGCGATGAATGTTCCGTGTGAAGGTGGCACGTAAGTGAGGGATGCCAACAGATGAAGAATAAAAAACAAGGAAAATAAGATAAAAATGAAACCATTAGACCAACGGCGATTGTTAGGCCATTTGCTGGTGACTATTGCGCTGTTTGTAGTACAACAGAATTTGCATGCAAATTTCATTTAACGTCAGTAATAAAATTAGAGAATGAAAAAGTAAAAAAAAAATAGTTCAAATGAATTTTCTTAAACAAATCGAAAGATAAAAGTTTGGTATAAAAACCGCAAATGTACGCGGAACACGCAAACATAAACGCACGCACCCGCGCAAACGTCAAATGGTTATCTGTGTGTGTGTGTGTGTGAGCGTTTGTATATGCGCAAATTTTGCCTTTGAATTGAGACTTTAATTGAGTTATAAAATATTTGCATGCACACACACACACTCATATGCATATATGCAGGCACAACACACATTGTTGTTTTTTGTATTGTAATTCCTTTGTTTGACCGCATGACCTGCAGCCACAAAAGATAGCCAGCTAGTCGCCAGATGCTGCTGTGATGGTAGTGATGATTGGCTGCGATTTATAAGGCTAAATTGTTATTGCTTTTGGCATTCCAAACAATTCTATCGACCGCTAAGGAAGTGGTTGTTGTACAACGGTTTAGGTAATTACGATCAATAGAACAATGATGCTGGCCAGGCGGGTCAGTTTGGCCAAGTACGCTGACGATCAGTTCAGATCTTATGTACCGTTGCTTGCTGCTCCTGCTTTAGCCTGCAGGGTAATTGCTGCGCAAAAATTGTACTTTGATTTATGATTCCTTGTACATGTACTTTTATGTACATATGTTAGGGTGGATCAGTTTACATGGAACGATTGTTCTCGGCGTCGTTTCTAGCAAAATTTCCACTAAAAAATAGCTCTAAAGTCAATTTCGAGCGCGCTTAGATTTAGAAAAAGGTCTGTTTTTTAATTTATGTATATGAAAATTGGCAGTGAGTTATGGCAATGAAGATAGAGGGTAGAAAAATATACCTTCTGTTGAAAGTAAAAAGAGACATTTTTGAAAAATTTTTAAATTAAAATTTTTTTTTTGGTTTATTTGCAAGTTTTATGTTTGATTTACATATATTCGCTCCTCGGCAGATTGTTATCCTACCGCGATGAGGAGGTTTAGTAAGTGCAACGATCCTGAGCGTTGGCGGTGGTAGCGTACTGGTGTGACCTCTCAAGCCGATAAGGCCGATGGTGCGCACCGCCAAGTCAGGTTCGTTAGGCGGCTAGAGCAGACGTCCGTTTTGCATCAAACGGCTCGCGATACAAACGTGTTACTAGGGTATGTCCATATCCCTGACAATTGGCATCGTGCAATTAAAGATAGCAGCCCTTCTCTTGGACCAGAAAACCTAGGCTAATCCCCCATCTTTTCGAAGGAAACTGATTACAGAAACCAAAAACAAAGTAAATAAGAAAAATAATCCAAAACCCACGTTAACGACCATACTTTACATGAAAACAGGTTACCTGAATTGGACATTTGAGCGTATAAACTCTATACATTGGGCCTATGCTCCACCCGGAATTAAAGAGTATTATCTAAATATTTTTTTTCTTTTTGTTACATTTATTACAATATTAAAGAGTTATATATAATTTGCTTTGTAGCGTCATCATGGGAATAAATAAAAAAATAGATAACAAAAATAAAGTTTTCGCATAATTCATAATATTTTGGTCGATATTAATCTTCATGTTAATTTCGTATTATCTAAAAAACATTTTTTTTTAATTTGGGCCCTCGAAATAGGCTTTTGAGCTATGCTAATTTGAACTCTTTCCCTTAGAAGTAAAAGGCGCCTTCGACTCGCACTTCTCTGTTCGCTATCTCTAGGATCTGCTCACTTTTGAAAAAAATTGCAAGTGAAAACAATAACAAAGTTATCAAGCAAGACTCGCCTCAAAAAACTGGTATAACTCATTATTTTCACTGCTCAGGGATGAGTTCCATTAGACTGCGTTCATACAAGGAGACTCTTTGTTGCTTTGCGAATTATTTTTTTTAAGCTTTTGGACTACAGCCAACACCACCATTGAGGAGATCGAAACCACAAAAGGTGTTGACAGAGTACGAGCATCAAAAGTAACGGATTGGAGCAACAAATGGTTCTTTGAACGCGGTCTTACTAACGATCATTAAGTGTTTCCAAACAAATGTAATTTTTGGCAGCTCTTTTCTAGCGCTACCAACATATGTATAGTATGTATGTTTATACCAGTTGCTTCATCTATTCGCCACTTGCTAATGCTTGGCGAAAAGGCCTAAATGCACAATCCGTATCAGCTAGGAATGATGTTGAGAAAAAATTATCCGCGCTAATATATGTATATTAGGGCGGGTCGATTTAAAAATCGCTCATTGCTCTGTGAAAATCGTATTCTAGGGATCAAAATAAGAAACTTTGCCGAAGGAACCATACCTCTAAAACGAATTCTGATGTCCCCCAATTTTGGTCGAACGAAAAATCCCACTTTGACCCATTTAGAGTGCTCCAATCGAGTTCAAATGTATGACCGACCCCCACTAACTTTGCACGGCCGATCCACCCATGCCAGTGGCACACCCCGTGGGGTGTTCCCCATACAATCATTTCAAAATATCACCATTTTTGGCCTTTACATGAGAAAAGAAACTAAAAAGTTCGACCCAAATTGGGGGACATCAGAATTCGTTTTAGAGGTATGGTTCCTTCGGCAAAGTTTCTTATTTTGATCCCTAAAATATGATTTTCACAGAGAAATGGGCGATTTTTTTGCCTCCCCACAAATCGACCCGGCCTAATGTATATGTAGGAGTTTGTTCCGAAAATCTTTGATTAGATGGCGTACAATGTAAGGGAGTGGTTGGAAACATAAACAAATAAAAAATTTGCTTTGTGAATTGTGGATGAAGCAAAATTATGATTTTTGTTCATTCGCACAACATACGATTGAGAATTCTTAAAAAATAGTCCGCGAGTATTTTGGAATTGGGCGCGATCTTGCAACCTATCAATTACCTTATGAGAGATAGAAAAGTGTCACTTACATATCTACCGTTTTATTGTTCATAAGGCACTGGAAAAATTTAATATTCGTATAACCAAAAAATTAATTTCCCATAGCTTGCATTAACCCTTAAATTCCACTTTGTGCTGGACCATTTCTAATACAGTTTCTAAAAGGTCTCCATTGCATACTGTATACTATACTATATACTATATACATATATACATATTTAAATACGTGGTAAAAGTCAACGGTACTAAACCTTTCCAGAGAGTAATTTAAAGTGAGAAAATTGAAGCCTATGTATTTTCAAGGCGGACGCCGTAATCGAATGGGTTGGTGCGGGACTACCATTCGTTATTCACAGAGAGAACGTAGGTTCGAGTCTCGGTGAAAGATCAAAATAAAGAACAAGTTTTTCCTAATAGCGGTCGTCCCTCGGCAGGCAATGGCAAACCTCCGAGTGTACTTCTGCCATGAAAAAGCTCCTCATGAAAAATATTTTTAAGAGTGTGGTGTGGATTTTGCCTTTATGATTCGCAAAGATTTTTTTTTTCAAATCATAATTATATTTATATAATGTAAAATATATACGAAGTGGTGCAAAATTAGTCCCGCTATCTGGTATTGATGGTACTGTTGGCGGGTATCAAACAAGGGTGTATACTATCGCCTCATCTATTTTTAATAAACACCACTCTCGATACCAGCTCAGGCAGGGGAATTCTCTGGAATCCCATCACTATGGATCATTTAGACGACCTTGACTACACCTATGACATTGTACTCTCATTACGGAATGGCGAATACATACAAAACAAACTTAATGAGATATGCTCCCAACTCAAAAACGTTGTACTGCGCTCGGGAAAACTAAATCCATGAAAATTAAGACGTTGCCTTAAAACACGTTAATAATTTATGGGACACCCATTGATAATGTACCTATCTAGGAAGCCAAATTACCCTGGACGGTGGAACAAAAAATGATATCAATACGAGAACCAGAAAGCCGCAGCAGCTTTTGCAAGTCTCAAAAACATCTGATTACCCAAAGGCCTGACAACGCCTACCAAACTATGAATTTTTAATTCGAATGTTAAATCCGTCGTTCTACAGGGTGCGCCATCTTTTATGTCGGTATGAAAACAGTGAATAACTTTGAAAAAAAAAACGAAAACTGATTTGTATAAGTGAGGTATTTTTATTTGGTTCGGTTATTTACAATCTATTAAAACTATTTTTTGAATACAATATCAATCATTTTATTAGCAATCACAAACTGCGATCGTTTTTCTGCGTTTGTCATCACCTTGTCAAGCATTTCGGGTTTTATAGCGTCGATTTCGGTTGTTTCGGTGTAAAGCGATCAATGGTTGAAATTGTACTGAATTGAAGTATCGAAAACATGTACATATGGTGAAGTCAATCGGTTGGTTGACAAAGTTACTCAGCGTTTACATACCGACATAAAAGATCGCGCACCCTGTATATGGCTGTGAAACGTGGTTGGTGTCTATATCTGCAACGCTGAAGCTTCAGATATTTGTGGACCAATGTGAAAAAACAGTTCTCCGTATCTGGAGGAACGACGATTCGACTTAAAACCAACAACTTCGCAACCGGAGCAGACCAAAACCAATTGACATTGAAATACGAGAGTGCAATTGGAACTGGATCGACCATACGTTGCGCAAGCCAGCGATCGACATACATAACTAGAATGGCAGTGGACTGGAGCACACAAGAATCGCGCCGCAAGGGACACCCTAAACGAACTTGTCGAAGAATTTTTACAAATTGCCGAATCTCTCTCATGGACCCAAATTAAGGGGACAGATACCTATAAAATTTCGAAAAAAAAATTTTTTTTTATTTTTCATAAAATGTTAATATAATCCTTTAAGAATATCCAACAAATTTTAGAACGTAAATTTAAGTATTTCTTATATTATAGACTCTATTCTTTGCGGTTTCCCGCTGCGACCTTTCTGGAAGAATTGCGTTTACATCCGCCATTTTAAATGATTAAAATAAAGAAAAAAATTTTATATTATTTTAATGTATAAATAAACTGTATGCCAATTTTGAAAAAAATATATTGACTTCTTCATTTTACATAATTTTAATGAAAATCAAGGAAAATATGGCCGTTTACAGGTATCTCTCCCCTTAAGATGAAAGCGAGAAGTAGACTACATTGGAAAACATTTGTTTCAGCACTATGTACCCAAAGACGACGCGTTGGCAACTAATAGTAATAATAATATTCGTACTGAATGCAAGTTGAGAGTCGAATTTTATCGGTTTGTCGTGTGATTCTACTCTTCACTGAAGCTTCTATAAGATGTCAGAATCCCATTAATTTTTTATGATTTATGAGTATCAGATTTGGATGCTAATATTTTAAGATAACTGATGTTCTAATCACATGCATAACTCATAATTTTTCCTTTCTTATAAAAATTCCTTTGGGAAAGTTCCAATACGAGTAGTTTTTTTAAGACAAAATCAGTCGTTGAAATGCTTGTAAGGAAGTAATCAAAACATTGTATAACATTTTTGAATGAATTCACGAAATATAGTATGTATGTAAGTGTGTGTGCTGAAGTACGCGATTCATAAATCATCAAATATATACCAACGCTCAAATGTTGCATTTTCCAATCGAGTATCAGCACATCAGCATATCAACGGCAATTTGTCGTCATTTGCTAAGCATTTTTTATGTAAATACTCACACATACCCATCACACTTTCTTTGCAATCAAAAACAGCAAAACTGCCGCGCATACATATGTAAATGCACACAGACACACACCCATACGCATACAATCCATATGCATAGGAAATCTATTGAGTGTCGCTCATGTAATCATGTAACGAATGATAAGGCGTGTTTTATCACTATTAACAACCATTTAACTAACAACACCAACAACAGCAAGAACTACAGCACAAAACACCATTAACAGCAATAACAACAATCAATAGCAAACAGCTGCAAAATGACAGTTAATTGGCTACCCACGCAGGCGCCCCATACACAAGCATCCGTATGTTTGCAACATAGATCAATGGGATCCAGCAACAAATAGCGCGCGCGTCATGTGCTGAAGTGTACCACTCTTTCCACTTACATACATTTGTGTGTATATCGAAATGCTAGCAACAAAGTGTATAAACATGTGCGCAGGCGCATATCAGGCATACCTTTTAGCGCGCATTTGCGTCGGCTTGGGACGTGCGCATGCTTGCGTGTGTAGTTGTGCTTGCCGAGCGAAGCTATTGAATTGATAGCTTGGTAGGTAGGCGGCGGCCAGGCGTTAACGTGAAAGCCAACCGCGACGACAACGACGACGGGAGCTTTAAAAGTGGTCATTCTTCAAACATTTATCGTTCGGGTGTTGTTGATTGCCGTATTTTGTTGTTGGTTTTATGGGTGCCGATAATGAAGCTTGTTGCCAATATTAATTATATAGTGGTTGTAATCATGTTCAGCGAATGGGTACGAATATTAATGGTCTGACAATTGGGAGAACAATGAAAGGAAGTGAAGTGGTACTTGGCTCCAAAGTAAATAATTAGGCTTAGCATAAGATAGTCCATACGTAACATTTTTGTGGATATTCCTACTTTCGTTTTAAAATTTTTTACCAATTAATTTTTTCGTGCCAACTATTTGATGTTCGCCTCAAAACAATAATTCCAAAAAAACTAAAAAAAATCGTTCCAATTTTTTTTATTTTCAATGTTTTTTGCCACTTCCGAAGCCTTAAAGAAAGACAAAAAAATTATTCGATAATTAAAAAAGAAGAAAATAGTTCCATTTTTGTTTTATTTCAAGTTTTTTTCTCTTTTTTGCCACTTCCGAAGCCTCTAAAAAAGTCATTCCAAAAAAATTAAAGAAAAAGAAATCGTTCAGCTTTTTTTATTTTCAAATTTTTTGCCACTTCTGAAACCTAAAAGAAACACAAAAAAAAAATAATAATCATTACAAAAAAAAAAATTATTAAAAACAAAATTATTCCAAAGGTGCTCCATACTTTTTGTGGATATTCCCATTTTTTTCATGTTTTCTTTCCCACTATTTGACAGTTCGCCACTTATGAAGCCTAAAACAAAAAATTATCATTCCAAAAAAAAAAAAAAAAATTGTTCCAGTTTTATTTTATTTTACTTTTTTTTGCCACTTCCAAAGCCTAAAAAAAAGTCATTCCAAAAAAATTTAAAAAAATCGTTCCAATTTTTTTATTTTCAATTTTGGAACGATTTTTTTATGTTCAATTGTTTTGCCACTTTCAAAGCTTAAAAGAAACACAAACAAAAATATTCATTCTAAAAAAAATATTAAAAAATTAAAGTTGTTCCAAAGGTACTCCATACTCTTTGTGGATATTCCTATTTTTGTTTCATCTTTTCTTTTCAACTATTTGACCGGTTTGCCACTTATGAAGTCTCAAAAAAAAAATTTTTCCAAAAGCAGCATTCCAAAAAACAAATAAAATGGTTTCAATTCTTTTTTCAATTTTACGAAGCCTCAAAAACAAAAATATAATATTTCAAAAAAACTAACAAAAAGAATGGTTCGTATGTGTTTTTGTTTCAATTTCGTTGCAAGCTTCAAAAACAAATCTTTTCAAAAAACTCATTCAAAAAAAAACAAAACAAATGGTTCCAATATTCTAAAAAATAATATTTCATAAAAATGAGAAAAAAGAAAATCGTTCCAATTTTATTTTATTTAAATTTTTTTTCTTTTTTTGCCACTTCCGAAGCCTAAAAAAAGTCATTCCAAAAAAATAAAAAAAAAACGTTCCAATTTTTTTATTTTCAATTTCGGAACGTTTTTTTTATTTTCAATTTTGGAACGATTTTTTTTATTTTCAAAGCCTAAAAAAACATAAACAAAAATATTAGTTCCAAAAGAATTATTAAAAAAAATTATTCCAGAGATATTCCATACTTTTTGTGGATGTTCCTATTTTTGTTTCTTTCCAACTATTTGACAGCTCACCACTTATAAAGTCTCAAATAAAAAAAAAAACAAATCATTCCAATAACATCATTCCAAAAAAAAAGAAAAAAATGGTTGCAATGTTTTTCTTTTTCAATTTTATGAAGCCTCAAAAACAAAAATATTTCAAAAAAAACTAAAAACACAATGGTTCCAATTTTTTTATTTCAATTTCAATTTCGTTCCAAGCTTAAAAAAAAATCTTTCCCAAAAACACATTCCAAAAAAATTAAAAAGAAAACAGAAATTGTTCCAATATTAAAAAAAAAAATATTTCAAAAAAAAACTAAAAAAACCATTGGTTCCAATTTTTCTTTTCATTTCGTTCCAATGTTTTTTGTCCACTTAAAAAAAACAAAAAAGCATTTTTTCTTTTATTTATTCTTTTTTTGAAGGATCTCAAAAATTTTCTCACTGCAGACATTTCAAAGACCCCATTTTTTCGCCTAAAAGATTCCCAAAAACTGTCTAAATATTTATATTTTAAATTATAATAAAATAATAAAATATTTTTTTATTCCATATGTAGAAGTCCACGCAAGTGGGGAAAGTTACTGATCGCCATTCACTTGGGAGTGGCCAGGACGATTCTTCTGCATATGGTTCAAGCAGCTCACAACTCCCGGGATTAGCCCAAGTATCCTCTGGGTAGCTTCCGAACACCCGTTCGGGAGTGAGCTAAAGTGAGAAGGCGAAACATTCCAGGATAGCTGGTTGTGCGCTGGGTTTGGGACCCGCCACTTAAAAACCTCCCCCCAATGAAAGCATATACAAAGCCTCGGATGAGAACTTCCAACACTGATGACGACCCCTGCAAACGAACTAAGGACTATGATTTGAGGGTATGCACCTGGAATGTCCGGTCCCTTAATGGGGAAGGTGCCTCTGCCCGGCTGGTTGATGTCCTCGTGAGAGTAAAGGCTGACATCACTGCCATCCAAGAGATGCGATGGACGGGGCAAGGAAAGAAAACCATAGGACCTTGCGACGTCTACTACAGCTGCCATGTAAAGGAGCGCAAATTCGGTGTCGGATTTTTTGTGGGAGAGAGACTTCGTCGCCAAGTACTGTCGTTCACTCCGGTGGACGAGCGTCTCGCAACAATCCGCATCAAAGCCAGATTTTTCAACATATCGCTAATTTGCGCCCACGCCCCGACGGAAGAGAAGGACGATGCGACCAAAGATTCCTTCTATGAGCGCCTGGAACGTTCCTATGAGCGCTGCCCCCGCCACGACATAAAAATCGTGCTTGGCGACTTCAACGCCAGGGTGGGCAAGGAGGGAATTTTTGGTCCCACAGTCGGAAAATTTAGCCTGCACAACGAAACATCCGGTAACGGACAGAGGCTGATCGACTTCGCCGGGGCCCGAAACATGGTAGTCTGCAGCACCAGATTCCAGCATAAAAAGATACACCAAGCTACCTGGCTGTCTCCTGATCGAAAAACGCGAAACCAGATCGATCATGTTGTGATAGATGGAAGACACGCTTCTAGTGTATTAGATGTACGTACGATCCGAGGACCCAACATCGACTCGGATCATTACCTTGTTGCAGCCAAGCTGCGCACACGCCTCTGTGCAGCGAAAAGCGTCCATCTAACTACGCAAAGAATGTTCGACATCGAAAAGCTGCAATCACAACAGACAGCCAGAAGATTCGCCACTCGACTCTCACTCTTGCTCTCAGAGAGTACTGCCCAACAAACCGGCATGCACGAGCAATGGAGCAATATTTCTCGTTCTCTACGTACCGCCGCCGAAGAAGAAATCGGATTCCGGCGAGCCCGAAAAAACAATTGGTACGACGAGGAATGTCATGCTGCCGCAGAAAGAAAGGATGCTGCCTATAGAGCCACGCTGCGATCGGGCGCAACGCGAGCCATGTGGGATCGCTACAGAGAGCTAAGAAAAGAAGAGAGACGTATTATTCGACAGAAGAAACGAGAGGCCGAAATACGTGAGTGCGAGGAGCTTGAGATGCTGGCCAATAGGAACAACGCCCGAAAATTCTATCAGAAAGTTCGGCGGCTTACAGAAGGTTTTAAGACCGGGGCGTTTTCCTGTAAGAACAAAGACGGCGATCTGGTGACCGACATCCAGAGCATTCTTAAATTATGGAGGGAACACTTCTCGAACCTGCTTAATAGTGATAGCTGCGCATGTCAAAGAGAATGTGATGATCCCGATACCCCAATCGTTGACGACGGAATCGACGTTCCGCTACCCGACCATGACGAGGTGAGAATAGCGATAACGCGGCTAAAGAACAACAAAGCCGCGGGCGCCGACGGACTGCCGGCTGAGCTATTCAAACATGGCGGCGAGGAGCTGGTAAGGTGCATGCATCAGCTCCTATGCAAAATATGGTCGGATGAAAGCATGCCTGCCGATTGGAATTTAAGTGTGCTCTGCCCAATCCATAAGAAGGGCGATCCTGCAATTTGTGCCAATTACCGCGGGATTAGTCTTCTAAATATCGCCTATAAGGTTCTAGCGAGCGTATTGTGTGAAAGGCTGAAGCCCACCGTCAACCAACTGATTGGACCTTATCAGTGTGGCTTCAGACCTGGAAAGTCTACCATCGACCAAATATTCACAATACGCCAAATCTTGGAAAAGACCCATGAAAGGAGAATCGACACACACCATCTTTTCGTCGACTTCAAAGCTGCATTCGACAGTACGGAAAGGAGTTACCTGTATGCCGCGATGTCTGAATTTGGTATCCCCGCAAAACTAATACGGCTATGCAAGATGACGTTGCTCAACACCAGCAGCGCCGTCAGAATTGGGAAGAATCTCTCCGAGCCGTTTGATACCAAACGGGGTTTCAGACAAGGTGACTCGCTGTCGTGTGACTTTTTTAACCTGATGTTGGAGAGCATCGTACGAGCCGCAGAACTTAATCGCTCAGGCACAATATTTTATAAGAGCGTACAATTGTTGGCGTATGCCGATGATATTGACATTATCGGCCTTAACAACCGCGCTGTTAGTTCTGCCTTCTCCAAGCTGGATAAAGAGGCAAAGCGAATGGGTCTGGTGGTGAACGAGGACAAAACGAAGTACCTCCTGTCGGCGCACTCGCATATCGGCACCCACGTCACTGTTGACAGTTATAATTTCGAGGTTGTAAGAGACTTCGTTTATTTAGGAACCAGCATTAACACCGATAACAATGTCAGCCTTGAAATCCAACGTAGAATCTCTCTTGCCAACAAGTGCTACTTTGGACTAAGTAGGCAATTGAGTAGTAAAGTCCTCTCTCGACGAACAAAACTAACACTCTAGAAGGCTCTCATCATGCCCGTCCTAACGTATGGCGCAGAAGCGTGGACGATGACAACATCCGATGAAGCGACGCTTGGAGTGTTCGAGAGAAAGATTCTGCGCAAGATTTTTGGACCTTTGCACGTTGGCAACGGCGAATATCGCAGACGATGGAACGATGAGCTGTATGAGCTTTACGACGACATAGACATAGCGCAGCGAATAAAGATCCAGCGGCTACGTTGGCTGGGTCATGTCGTCCGAATGGATACAAACGCTCCGGCACTGAAAGTATTCGATGCGGTACCAGCTGGTGGTAGTAGAGGAAGAGGAAGGCCTCCTCTGCGTTGGAAAGATCAGGTGGAGAAGGACTTGGCTTCACTTGGTGTGTCCAATTGGCGCCGGTTAGCACGAGAAAGAAACGACTGGCGCGCTTTGTTAAACTCGGCCAAAATCGCGTAAGCGGTTATCGCGCCAATTAAGAAGAAGAATAAAATATTTCTATTTTAAATTATAATAATAAAAATTGAGGCGTCTCCTCGATGCAAGACCACCGAAAATTTTAAATGCATTTTTCTGGACACCACATTTTTAAAACCAGTCGAAGTCGTAAGTCAAATAAATATTTACCGATTGACTTGAGATTTCAGCTATAACACATGAGATGAAAAGTCACGGGCCTAACACATAAATGGCTCTAGTTTTATTGCATTCACCTCTTAAATGCAGCGGCAGAAATTAAAAAAAAAATATTTTTTTTTTTTGTGATCAAACTTTTTGTTTCTATTATTTTTTCCAGGGTTCGTTTCTTAAACTGGATAAAATTTTACTATGCTGTAAAATATTTGGAAAATACCCTTTTAATTTTTTAATTTGCATTTGTTGCTTGAACTTGTAAGACACAAATTAACCAGGGTTTTTCAAAATAAACAAATTTGACAAAAAATTACATGAAAATGTTTTTGGTTTTTTTCTATTATATTTTCCAAAAGCTTATATGTTTATAAAAAACAGCCGTAGTTTTGCAATGCGGTGTATATGAGAACAAATCGTAGGAGTAGAAATACATATATGTATTATACCATATATATGTAGTTAATAGTGGTTGAGGCTAGTACAACTCAAAAAGGGCTTACTTTACATTAATCGGATTATGAAGCTCGCATTTTCCACTACCCTTGACCTCGCATCCACTTTAAGCCAAAGCACATGTTTTTCCTTATTCCCCATTAAAAACAAATTCAAAAAAAAAAAAAAAAATTATAGCATTTCACATCTTAATAATACAAATAATACTCACGCCTAAACATACTAAATAAATATAAGTGCCCAGTTTACATGGCGCCACCATTTATTCAAATTTGTTTGCCCTCAATCTACTTACATACAAACATTTATTGTCTACACATCCCACGCGCTCATTCACACCTCTAATAGGACATTGGCGCACAAAATAAAGCTGACGAAAAAAACATTACCCTAATGCGGTTAATAGCTGCAATGGCCAAAAATTGGCCCACTTACTTGTCGCCGCACTCGAATTTGTTGCGCTTCCAATGCAGTAGCGCAGCGTATTTACGACCCCTCAAGACTTTTTGTATAGTAAAATGGCACTTACCTGCATGCAAGTGTTTCCATAGCCACACGGGCTTGGGTGAATGTGTGTGCGCATGTCGATAGTAATTTTGATGCATGAGCTGCTTGTTTTGCCGCCAAAAGTTTATTTTCTGTTGCACAGTCTATGCTTTTGCCACTGGCTATTATTTTTGGTGCCAATAATAGAGTTATGAGATGGTTTTAAAGTGAGTTGTGGATGTTGCCCAATCTATTTTGTAGGGGTTTCCAAATTTGCAACAAACAAAAAGTAACTAGTTTTGAAAGTCAAATATTTGTGTTAATTCAAATGCTGCTAAATTTGTTATTTTCTTTTGGTGAAAACTTCAGCGTTCGTGAATAGGTTTTCAACTCTCAGTTTAGTTAAAATTTGTAGAACTAAGCAGTTTTTCCTTCCTTTTTTTTAGTTGTCTCTACAACCATTTGACAATTTTTGATTCAGTTCAAAAACCAGTTGTCTCTCTCCTTTGTGAAAATGCACCAAATATATGCACGGGCATCAGCTGTCTGTTAGTTGGCTAAATAACAGCCCAGAGTATTATTACTAGCGCGCGGAAGGATTTTGCCGAGAGTAAACGCGAAAAAAGAAAATCAGTAATGGATTTCAAACATAATAGTGTGAGTGCATTATATTTGGCTGGAAAATCACAACCAGCGATTTTTCGTGAGCTCGAGCACCTTAGAGTAAAAAAAGTTTTTGTTTATCGCATCATTACTCGTTACAATGATACTGGTAGCATCGCGAAACGTCCTGGAGGTGGTCATCAAAAGACTGCAACGTCACGTGAAATGGTTCAAAAAGTGAAGAAGTGACTTGGCGAAATAACTGAAAATACATCAAGACGCACACCACAAATAGGAGGAGGAGCTCGGCCAAATACCCAAAAAGGGTGTATGCGCCAATTATATTGTATATATATACTGAAAAATGATCTCAAAGTCAAGCCTTACAAGATCCAAAATGCGCATGATCTCACACCAAAGCAGCAACAAGTCAGACTTGAGAGAGCAAAGAAGTTGATCGCTTGGTCAAAAGCGGTCCATTTTCGAACAATTCGTAAACTCCCAAAACGATAGAGTTTATTTGACCGACCGTTCATACGAGAATCTGAGTCATCGCCGCTAGTTTGGGCCGCTGTAATCGCAGATGGGCGGTCTCCAATCGTTTTCATCGAGCTTGGCGTCAAGGAAAATGCGAAACATTATCGGGAAAGTATTCTGGAGGTTGCTTTGAAGCCGTGGGCAGACAACCATTTCGGTGGCAGATCAAGGACGTTTCAACAGGACTCGGCATCGTCTCACAAAGCTCGAGTGAACCAAGAATGGCTGAAAAACAACGTTCCGAACTTTATAACGGCCACACAATGGCTCTCAAATTCACCAGACTGGAATCCGATGGATTATTCTTTTTGGGCTATTTTGGAGAACGTAGTCCGAACTAAAAGATTCAGCAGTTTCGAGGCGCTGAAAAAAGTCATTATCTGTGAGTTGGCCAAAATACCTGCAAGTCACATTCGGGAGGCTTGCGATTCGTTTTTGGACCGTCTCAAGGCAATAGGTGGTCATATCGAGCAAAAGTAAATTGATTCTTAATTTTGTATTATTTTTACATATTTCCTACTTCGAACTGAATAATAGTAGTTTCGCAAACTAAAGTCTGGTCTAGTTAATTGGTTACACTTCGAGTGGGGACCCTGTATGTTGTCCACGGAGGTTCGAATGTCTTTTCATAAAACACCAAAATAAAGAAAACGTTTTTTCTAATAGCGGTCGACCCTCGACAGGCAATGGCAAGCGTCCGAGTGTATTTCTGCCATGAAAAAGCTCCTCATGAAAACCATTTGTCGTTCGAAGTCGGCTTAAATTTCTAGGTGGAACAACATTAAGACGCACGAAAAAAATAGAAGGAGGAGCTCGGCCAAATTCCTCACAGAGCGAAATTGATAATGTTTAAATTTTTTGCTATCACCAAACAGTTATCGTTTCTATTATTTTCTTCCCAAGCACAAAACTCTTTTGTCTACTCAAGTGTCCAAATTTATTCCAGCATATGTTAGGAATGAGGTAAAATAGAAGATGAAATGTAATGCAGAACAAAAAACGTTAATCACTGATCAAATATTCTATACAGGGTTGCCCATATTCGACGGACCCGACGGATTTCGATGACTCTTTGTGCCCATTCCAATCGACGAGGCTTGTCCGCAGGCAACAATCTTTGCGTCAATTGAATCTTATACGGGAATTGAATCTTATATGCAAATCAATGCGGATAATTCGTTGTAAAGTGGTCCAAGCAATGCCCAACTGCTGAGAACGGCGATTTTGGGATGTCCTTGGCGACGCCTTGGTCGGTTTTGATTTGGCCTCTTTGGATTAGAAAGAGCATCACCAGTCGAGAACCTTTCGTACAAACGTTTAATGGTGTTCTTAGAAGGCGCACTTTTCACATTATTTAATTTTTTATACGCACGTTGAGTTTTCACGATTGACTTCTTTTGTTGAATTTAAATTTCTACAATTTGGGAGCGCTCGCGTGGAGTGTTCTGTTCCATGGTAAAAATCTGCTTGGGCTGACGCTTCCAACGCGATCTGACGTCTCTGTCAAAAGATACAGGGTTGCCATATGGGTCCGTCGAATATTGGCAACCCTGTATAATCATAGCAAAAATAATTCGCAAATAAATGATACAGGCGATTCGAAAAATTTTAGTGTACTATTTCTACTACTCGCATATTTTCCAATAGCGTAGTTCGTAATACGCAAAAAAATCATGTCACCAAAATTTAAAATTTTTCAAAATTCCTTCAAAACTCTCAACTTTTAACCAGAACTCCTTTTAACTTTTACCGGAACTATTTCACAGAGCTCCTATTCAGTTCTCGAATAAATGATTGACCTTTTATTAAAGATTTCCAGGAATAGGATCACTCTAATAAGTCTAAAATGAATTTTGAAGGATTTGCTGTCAATAAGCAAGGCGCAAAACAAAAAACAAAAAAAAATCTTAAATTTTTCTGGGTATGCAGTTTTATAGTCCATTGAATTTTAGTCTAACAAAGTGCAAGTTTCAAGTGATTACGAAAAGCCTTTGATTTTTGAAAATTCATTTTTCACTGAGGTGTTACACATTTTGTTCCATACAAAGTACAGCTGAATATTCTCGGATAGCCAGGCGGGCATCAATGAATGCGGCTAAACTAAGATCGAAGGTTGCACAGCAATGCCGGCCAGCCCTAAATGATATTAGTGTCATATTCAAGGTCAGCCTTATTTGGGTTCCGGGACACAGAGATATTGAGGGAAACTGTAAAGCTGATGAGCTAGCCAGAAAAGGTACTGCTCTTCAACTGCTCAGTGATAAAAGTACCATTGGAATACCTTTGGCCACGAGTAAACTAAAAATCAAAAACAACATTATCCAAGAGGCCAATAGGTCATGGAGAGATGAAGACACATGCGTAACAGCTGGGTTACTATAGCCGCAAATAAACAAGGGCAAAGGAATTGCTTAGCCTCTCAAGAGATAATATCTCGAAGGTCGTGGCTTGTTTAATCGGTCATTGGCTATTTGACAGGAAAAAACAGTTGAGCACTTCCTTTACAATTGCTTAGCTAAAATCAGAGCAGGTTGTCTAGGTAAATACTTTTTTAATTCTCTTACAGAGCTGTCCAGCGTGGGGTTGGGATCAATTCTACGTTTCATAAGAGCCACAAAATGGTTCCACGAAGGAAAGTAAATGGGGTTCCCATGCAGCACAGTGGTATCACAACGGATCTGTAAGGCCTAAGTGAGTTGGTCGTGTAGACCGACTACCACCATAACCTAACCTAAGTACGGCTCAAATTTACCGCGTCTACACAGCTCTTCAAGTCGCGGTGTCAAATCGACTGATTTAGCTCAATTTGAAACAAAGCTGCAACATTTTCTGTGCTTCGACAGGTGCGCTGTCTAACTGGTACAAGAATATGCAACAATAAATGTGCTGGAGCGAATTAATTCACTTGCCACTGTTTCGTGCGACGATTATAACGACCAAAAATCGATCATCAATTCACAATCTTCGAAATTACAGTTACCCGAATTGTATTGAAAAAAAAAATATCTAAAATATTTACTCACACATCTCTCGCATTTCATTCTGCAATATCATCTTCAATAGCCTCCTCTTTCATCTCATCAGTAGCTAATTTTAAAACTACTCAGCCAAAACTATCGAATTACATTTGACATACAAATTCCTTAGGAAATCAGTAGCGTTGGTAGCTGGCCGCTTTGTTTGAATGACAAAAATATCAATGACAAGCAGATAACTGGGGAGGATGAAAAATTTGAAAACAAAACCACAAATGAGCAGCACTAAGCACTTGAATGCTGCACGCGCAGCACTAATAGCGCCGTCACAGCCGCCACAACCGCCGCGGTTGGACACTGGTGAGCCACCATCAGCGCCACAGCAATCACACACATGAGCATCATTGTTAGTAGATATGTGTGTGCGTGTGTGTGTATGTGAGTGTATAATTACTACGCCGCCGCCGCAGAACACGTGAGCAGACAACTCCTGCAATAGCCATTTTATGTAAATCACTTCAAAACTGTAAGCGCTCAAATTGGCGTTCATTGATTGTGTGAGTGTGTGTGGTGTTGCCAACTTTGTTGCTACTACAGCTGATAAACATCTTTAAAGTAAGTACATGTTAAAGCCGTTAAGTTGCTTTGAGGCATATAGAGTTTTGTTTGGCGTATAATAAATACAGTTGCGGTCATTGAAATCTAGTCGAGAAGTTCTGTTGCACTTAGGGCGCAATTGTGGCCGAGCTTTCAACGAAATTTTATACCACACCTCATAAACACTTGGTTGTCGAAGAGTAATCAAATAGTCTTCCGAAAAGACATCATTAACTTAATCAAAATTACCGAAATGGGGAAAAGCAAGCTGGGAATTAGTACAAAATTTGGGTTTAGTCTGTGTGTCCTCGGTTCCTCCAAAAAGAAAGCGAGCTTAGAAGCTGTAACAAACACGATCGAGTGAGGATCGATTAATAGAGCGCACCGGTTAAGGGAATCGTCTCAGGACTGTCGAAGGCATTTGAAAGGAAATTCAGCGTTGCAAATGGGACGTTCTGCCTAAGGATACACTCAGCTATTATGCAATGCATTGTTGTTTATTAATAATTTATTTATAGTTTTGAAAATTTTTTTAGTTTTCTCAAGGTATTTTAAAAACAAATTTTTCATTTTATTTTAATTTTTATCATACATTCGAAGCTGACATTTTATCATTGTGTTGTGCATACGTACAAATATGCTATGTTAGAGTAGTCAGAATTTTCAAAAAACTGGATTGTTTTTTGCATTTGCTTAAAGTATAATATCTTACAAATATTGTGTGAAAATTTGAAGTGCACCCGACAAATACTTTTCGAGCTATACAACAATTAACAAAGTGCGCACGTGGGCTCCGGATAAGCCACAAAAACTTTAGAAGCGTTTTTCTCAAAACTATGTTTTTTCAATTGGTGATCACTTAAAAATCGCTTGGTAGATTTCAATAAAATTTATACTGCTTTTGAAAAACATAAAAAACTCGTGCCTGATCGAAGAATTTTTTTTTTCAAAAATTTCGATTTTTTTAAGCAATTAATTGTCGGTTTTTTTCTCGAAAATCTGAAAAATATTTTCTGAGGCCGCCATATTGTTAAATTTCAGAAAAAAAAACTTCGATCAGACATAAGATTATCTATGAATAAAACTAATTTCTCTTGTTCGATTGGTTTTAAATGAGTTTCCAAGAACTTGTGATGATCACCGCAAGGGACTTCTGGAGAAACGGGCTCCACACAAACGGCGATAACTTTTAGAATTATTAATTTTTGTCTTTAAAATTTTGCTAAAGTCAAGTGGAAACATGACGTATTAATGCTATGTTTTCATTTTTGTAAAATAAAGCAATTAACTAGCAAAAAAATTATTGAAAATCATCATTTTTTCGTGCCTCTAACTACCCCTAACCTCATAAATAAAACAGACATGACACTACACTAAAAAACAAATAAATAACACAAAAGTCGGAAATTTCACATTTTTCACAAACATATTTTGTGTTTTTCCAGCTTATAACAGTTCATCATTTTACATACTAATTTGTACTAATAACACCAAATTATTGATAGAAATACAATTTTAAATCAATTTTTTTATTATCACTTTTTTAAAAACTCGCTCCATAGTGCAAAATAGCAGAGCGCAAACAAACTGTTCCCACACCAACGCGTGTCACATAAAATGCGTTGCATACATTTAGGCAGCACTGGATAAGGCATTAGTTGGGAAGCCACTGTAACTGGCGCTTATGTCAACATTCACACGAACGCTTATAGTTTCACCTGTATAGTTCCACTTGTTTCGGTATATAGAAGTAAGTACTTTTTATATTTTGCCCGAGCGAAGGCTGAGCAGACGCAAAGAAAGTGGTCCGCCGTCTCATTCTCTACTCCACATGCTGGACAGAGTGAACTTTTCCTAGTGCTTTGCCCATAGAAAATGGCCCGTCATCAGTCCAACGAGCTGCCTACAGTTACAGGAGGAACTGCGACAGTCGGTCGCACATGACAGGTAACATCAGTTTTGTCCATTTGCAGCCTCTTTCAGCCTACCAAGCTCGCTTGTAGGTTAGATTACTCTGGATGGCATGGAGTCAAGGGACATGGCGCGGATCGTTGATTCGAAGTCCATGCCAACTCGGTTTTCCAATGCCGGATAGGGGCCGTATCAATTCCCATTGGGTTTGAGCCGGCAGATGGCCTTCAGGGCCTCTCCTGGGATGAAAAGATCAAGTGGTGGTGGTAACCAGAGCATCTAGAGCAGATGGAGACAGTGCGTTGGAGTCTCGATAAGGTCCTCTTGACTCCCAGTCCTCTTGACTCCCTTGACGTCAAAAATGTCTATGTTCGTCCCGAAAAACAGCATTTGCGGGAAGTCAAGCTTCATTACTACCTTTTAAAAAAAAGTCCAGCTGAAATGTGTCGTATATTGACCAATATTTACGGTAATCACGCACCATCGAATACAACTTGTAAAGAGTGGTTTCGACGCTTCCAAAGTGGCCGTTTCGACGTGAGTGATAAAGATCGCGAAGGGTGATGATATGTTTGAGGAATTTGATGTTGGCAGATCAACCGTCGGTAAACGTTTGCACGCGGTGGGAATGGTCCTCTGGATGCCACATCAATTGAAGGAGAGGGATAACGAGAGACGTTTGGTGACGTGTGAGATGCTTCTTGAACGGCTGAAACGAAAAGCTTTTCTGCATTACATCATCACTGGCAAAGAAAACTTCACCTATTATGATAACCCTAGTCATCGAAAATGTTGGAGCCTCCCAGGTGAACCAGGTGCATCGACAGCGCATCTGGTGGGATCAGAAGGGTGTTATCTATTATGAACTCCTTAAACCATCTGAAATCATCACTGACGATCGTTACCAACTACAGCTAATGCGTTTGAACCGAGCTCTCGAAGAAAGGCGGCCGGAATGGGACGTTAAACATGACAAATTGATTTTGGCTGCATGACAACGCCAGGTCACACGTTGCTTAATCGGTCCAGAAATATTTAGAGGGTCTGAATTGGGAAATCTTGCTGACGTATTTCCCAGACATTGTACCTTCGGATTACCATCTGTTCCGATCAATGCAGTCAGTCCTTATTGAAGAGAGGTTCACTTCTTACGAGAACATCGCAAACTGGTTGAATGAATGGATAAAGTCAAGAGAATTCGAATTCTTCGTTAGAGGAATTTGTACGCTACCTGACAGATGGTGTAAAGTTGTAGCTTCCAATAGAACATACTTCATATAATATCAGGTATTATTTAATTATTTAAATAATTGGTAACTTTGGCTAAGCGAGGACGGAAACTTATTCCCATACCCAATAATTTCCAATAATTTATTTTAATTACATTTCATGAGAATTTACCAATAATGTGATAATTTTTTACACAAATATTATATAAATATAATTTTTTTTATTAACGCATCTTAAAGTATAAACAGAATAACGTTTCGAAATTACAACTAAATAAAGATACTAACGAGCAATTTTTATTGAACATATATTTATATAAAAAAGGAAAAACTAAGATGCCTCACTATTCATAAATTCATAATGAATGTATAAATATATAAGGTACAGCTGCTACTGGGTGCCCATCTGTCATGTGTACTTAAACGTTTTCTGTAATCCATGTCATACATTTTCGCCACGTCAGTGACGAGAAACTTACCAAGATCACGATGGAGGTCGAGATTTCTCGCATAGTATGGAGCATCGACGATGTTGCGCAACACTTCATTTTGGAATCGTTGGATAATAGTCATGCAAGATTCGCTTGAGCATCCCCATAGCTGAATGCCATACGTCCAGACCGGTTTAAGAATTTGATTATATAGTAGTAGTTTTTTGTTTGTTGACAGAATAGAGTGTCTACCAATAAGATAAAGAAGGTTTTTTGTTTTTAATTCCAGCTCTTCACGCTTTTTCTTGACATGCGCCTTGCAACGCAGCTTAGCATCAAGGGTTATTCCAAGATATTTTGCATCGTTGACATACGGTATATTTACGCTGTTTATGTAGGCTGGCTTGTAAATTGTTTATTTCAGACCGAATACAATGTGCACTGATTTTGAATTATTTAATTTGATGCGCCATTTTGTTGCCCATGTTGCAATAGAACTCACCGCTGATTGCAATTTCGTCGTTGTAGTCTCGATTACTTCTCCAACTGCTAGGATAGCCGTGTCATCTGCAAAGGTTGCGGTAACGTGTTGCTCGTGAACCGGTAAGTCATACGTATACAAGAGGTACAGGAGAGGGCTTAGGATGTTTCCTTGAGGTACCCCCGCGCTTGCTTTTTGCAATGATGAATAGGCGTTGTCAAGTCTGACACGAAAGTATCAGCCTTCAAGGAAGGAAGAAAGGATTTCGCAATAGTTCTTGGGCAAAATCAATTTTAGTTTGTGGAGTAAGTCCGTATGCCAAACTTTGTCAAACGCCCGCGAGACGACAAGGAACGCCGCTGCGCAAACTTTGTTTTCCTCTATCGCACACTCTATGGTTTTAACAACCCTGGGAACTTGGTCGATAGTGGAGTGATTTTTTCGAAAGCCAAATTGGTGCGTTGGAATAACTCTCTTGTTTTCTATAATCGGTAACATTCGAGTCAGTAACAGTCGCTCAAAAAGTTTGGACAGCATTGGTAGCAGAGAAATAGGTCGGTATGAAGACACATCATTTGGCGATTTTCCGGCTTTCAGAATCATAATTACTTCTGCTGTCTTCCAGTACATAGGAACATATTTGAACAAAAAGCACAAATTAATCAATTAAGACAGACAAGTAACAGAATTATTGGGCAATCTCTGCAGAATTTCTGCAGTTATGAGACCGAAACCAGTGGCTTTTTTTTTTTTGGTTTTCATTTTGAAAATTTCGCTCATTACTTCTTCGATACTAACTGGCTTTATGCTGACATCGCTTTCAATCCAATTTGACGAGATGTCAATATCTTCAGATCCATCATTGGCATAGAAGGTTTTTCGAAGATTCCCTGCAAATAAATTTGCTGTTTGCTCATTGGTTTTTGCCCATTGGGTGTCGTTTACTGACTACTGCTATGTGTTTATCGGTCGATTAAATGACTCTGCTGCCTTCCATAAGGAGTAGTCTGTGGATTTATCAGATGTGAGACTCTTAAGAAATCGATTGAAATTAAATTTTATTGAAAAAAATTATGTTGGCAAAATTTCATTGCTTTCACAAGCAAGCAGTTTTAGTTCGGATTGACATTACACTCTACGGGATTAGACTTCCGATGTGTTCTCCTTGGAGAAAAATATCGCACAATTCATGCTATTATGCGCATACATACATACACATTCATATAAGAGCGTAAAAATACACATTCACACAATTCGATTATCTCACTTCAGGTGCTTTTCTCTAATATGGATCATAATAGATATCTTCCTGATTTTTTGTTAAATGGCACCGCCAAAGTTAAGGCCAAACGGCTATAGAAATATTCGCAAATCTCGTCCAATTAGGATTGCAGGTGTCGTTGTATAGAAAATTCAATGGAATTAAATTAAACACTATTAAGATAATTGAACACAAAGCAGAACAATAGCAACATGAATACGTATGGAGGTAAGTCTAGAAGTGTTCGTGACATGCGACAGAGAAACGTGCGTTCAGCTCAATAGCTGCGGAAGTTGTCAGCGACAAGGTGACAATGACGTGAAAATCAATACCTGCGACAAATGAAAGCTAAACAAACCGATAAATAAACAATGAGGCAAAGCGTATGCTGGCGAATCGATGACGCTCGATATTGCAAAAAAATAAAAGAAAACCAAAAAATAACAACAAAAAGCACAATGAGCTGGAAAGAAGCCAACCGAGTGCGACTAGCAGCAGAGGTGTAGAGCGCGCAGAGCCTATCCGAGCACATTCGGCTGCATAAATATTTCATTTTCTTAGCAATTTATTCTAGTCTAAGTGCAAGCTGCACCTCTTCAGAGTACGCCAGTGCTTAGTACTTAGAAGAATATTGAAAAATAAAGTGCAAATGCAAGAAGTGTAAACATAAACGCACTACACGCTTGGTCTGTGGTGTAGGCGGCGGTGGCGGCGGCGGCGATGGCGTTGCTTCGTACAGCTTACTACTAAATTTAGCAATGCGTGTTGCTGCAACCGCTAAATAGAGGGTGTGACTGGCAGACATGACGTTTGAGGTAAGGAATCTGATCAGCTGAAATGCATACCTTTTCACACACACTCACACACACATGTATATGTGTGCGTATGTGTGCGTATATTTAGGTACGTGTGTTGCTAGTTATTGGCTAGTGCGGTGCTTTTCATGTACAACATTTCTTTAAGCTCTGCCACTCGAGCCACGAGCCTCACGTGTACGAGCATAGTACGAACTAATAATGACATTAGTTTTGAAGTGAGCTGTCAAGCGAATAAAATAGATTGGCATGGAATTCATGGGTAAGAAAACGAGAAATGTACTGTGTGTGTGTGTCTCGATAAAGTGGTTGATAGGTAACTGAGTGAATTGACAAATTAGAAAGGTCGCTTTGACATGTGAAGTGGCTGAACAAGTACAAGAAATTTGCTAATATCATAAAAAGCGGTTTTCACATTTTCCTTGCTCCTGTTTGTTTGTGAATAGACTATGTCAACATATAGGAAATATTAACATCCTGCTGCATTAATCTCATTTTACAGACCCATATGTAAAAATACTCTTTGAGAAATGTTTGACTGTCCTTAACACCCTGGGAGAAAAGAGCATCAGGATATTATTGGGCAGGGTAACAGAACATGAAAGTTATGATGGCAATGAGCAGGCTTACCGCTAACGAATTTAGGCGTTCTTTCAAATTCCATGAACCAGAACCCTTTTGTGGACTAACGAAAGCTAACATAAAAGAATTTATCAAAGATTTCGAGGACAGGGAAACGTAGATGGGCAGTCCAGGACAGAGGCAGGCTAAATAGTATACCACTCCTTCTAGAAGAACATCACGCTCACTGCATACCACACGAGACATTCCAGTCTTCGCTATCATTTCAGGAAAAACTCCAAATAGGCTCCTAAACCTGGATAGAGAGGACTTACGAGCGCTCACTGCATACCACACGAGACATTGCAGTCTTCGCTATCATTTCAGGAAACTAGAATTAGTAGAATGAAGCGTCTGCCGCCTGCTGGATGATCAAACTCCTTAGCACATTCTCTGTGAATGCGCAGCTCTCGCAAACGGAATAATCTTACATCTATAAGTACATAGTTGGTGCAACTCTAAATTTATTAGTGATGTGGAGCAAAAGGCCTGAATAGGTACTCACATACATCAGAAGTCTCCAATTTCAGGCCCGCGGTCAAGGACAATAGCCCACATCAGAAGTCGCAAGGAGTTGTGGCTCAATAATAAAAATATTAATCTAAAGAGTGTTCTCTTTCTAATGGATTTTAGGTGAATCAGCATCTATGTAATGAACAACTTGTGGGAGCCCAACAGAGATGGATGTAAATTTGTCCAAAAATACATGAATACATTGTTTTGATAATTTTATAAAGCCAAATGAAAACATTATGTATTACTCTCAAAAAAATTATCAAAAATACTGGGTTTGATTGAAAAGCAATGAGACTTATTTTTTTTAAGCAGTTTTATTAAATCTTTTGGTTTATACCTTCTGCTCAAATATGAACGAGACGTTATCAATAAAACGGTCCGCGGATGACATATGGCAAAAATAAATTTTTTGTTGGATGATAGGACTGTTATAAGCTTACATGGCAAAGTTCAGCGTGATATGTCACATAGTTTGTTTTCTGTGCTACTCTAAACAAGTCAAGCTCGAGTGTGTTCTTCGAACTCTCTTTTATGACTTCAATTGTCTCAAAATGTTTTCCACGGAGCGGCAACTTGAGCTTGGGAAACAGGAAAAAGTCACATGGAGCCATATCAGGTGAATACGGTGCTTGCGGAACGATATTAACATTATTTTTGTTCAAATAATCGCGAACAAGACGTGATGTGTGAGCTGGTGCATTATCGTGATGCAAGAACCATGACTTGTTGTCCCACAATTCCTTCCTTTTAAGGCGAATGTTCTCGCGCAAACGCTTTAAAACGTCTAAATAATATTCAGCGTTAACCGATTTTGCGATTTGTGCGATTTTCAAGCACAATTTCCTTTACTTTACCGATGTTTTCGTCGTTTACTGATGTTGCTGGGCGACGTTCATGAGGCAAGTTTTCAACCGATGTACGGTCCTCTTTGAACGATTTATACCACTGGAAAACACGTGCACGCGGTAGAACATTTTTAAGGCGTCTGAAGCCGAAATTTTGTTGGAAAAACAAAATTTCAAACAAATTCTTTGTTCAACTTGAATTTCCCTCGTTAAATTCGAAGAACACACTCGAGCTTGACTTGTTTACAGTAGCACAGAAAAAAAACTATTTGACATATCACGCTGAAATTTGCCATGTAAGCTTATAACAGTCCTACCAAAAAACAAAAAATTTATTTTTGCCATATGTCATGCGCGGACCGTTTTATTGATAACGTCTCGTTCATATTTGAGCAGAAGGTACAACTAATATTCTTCAAAATAGGACCCTTGAGCGTCAATACACCGCTGGTAGCGGTCCTTCCACTGCAGGAAACATTTTTTAAACTCATCCGCCGGAATCGCGTTCAATTCGGCTGTCACAGTTTTTTGGATCGCCTCGATGGAGTCGAAACGCCTCCCCTGCAGCTTTCTTTTCAAGCGCGGGAACAATAAGAAGTCCGAAGGGGAAAGGTCTGGACTCTAGGGAGGATGGGGAAGCACCGGAAACCCCATCCTGGTCAATGTAGAGGTGCAGAGGAAGGCGGTGTGCGCCGGCGCATTGTCGTGATGAAGGGTCCAATTGTTGACGAGGTCGGGCCGAACTCGGGCGACGCGGTTTTTCAGCCGAAGGAGCACTTCTTTGTAAAATGCCGCATTTACAGTGCTTCCTGAAGGTACACACTCCTTGTGGACGATGCCTCGAGAGTCAAAAAAGATGATCAGCATGGTTTCGACCTTGGATTTCGACATGCGCGCCTTCTTGGCTCGTGGCGATTGACTCGTGTGCCACTCCGCACTCTCTGTCTTGCCTTCAGGATCGCACTCAAAGCACCAGGTTTCATCTCCTGTGATACAATTGTCTAAAGTATTATCCTGTTCGTCACTTTCCAATTTGTGCCACTGCAAAATCGTAACATACTTTTAAAACAGCTTCCACGCGCTGTTGCCAGCGAACTGGGACCGGTTTTTAGTGGAAGGCGAAGGTCCAACGATCATTTTCCCCCACCAGCCGATTCGGTTGATCGCTTGGCAGACGCTCCGCGCGGGAAGGTTCATTACTTTTCAATCAAACCCTGTACCAGTTTTTTTATGCCTCTGGGGTAGTGAGTAATACTATGTTTTTCAATACGTTTTACGGTTCAATAAGAGAGGGCGTTGGTACTAGCCTAATTTTTTTTGTAATGTTGGTACATATATTCTTCATATAAAGGTATGTGAAGTTTCATTTCCATCTGTCTTTGTTTGCAAGCCATTTAGCATCGACGGCTCTTGGCTCTTCGGCTCCGAAACGAGTTCGTATTCAGAAATCGGCCAAGCAGGTTTTATTTCTACATTACTAGCAAACTGGTAAAACAATAAATTGTGAATATTATTGTAACCTTTTAGACTAGATAAAAGGAAATAATTCCTAAAAAAAGACCCAGTTTGCAAAAGAAAAAAAAAATATTTTTCATCAGGACAATGCAACGTGTCACATGAGCAATAGCTGAAATCTATGAATTAAAGTTCGAACTGTTGGAGCATCTACCGTAACCAACAGATTTGACCACACCGACTTCCATCTGTTTCCAGACCTAAAAAAATTCTTGCGTGGAAAGCATCTTTCATCAAGTTTTGAAGTCATAACAGCTGTGGAAGCATATTTTGCAGCTCTTCCAGATACTCACTTCTGGGAAGGAATTCATAATTTAAAACCTCATTGGAACAAGCGTGTTGATGTTCATGGAGACTATACTTAATAATAAATTGTGTTTCAAACCATAAAATTGTGTTTTCCTTATAGAAACGAACAACCTAATGTTCCTTCAATCACAGCATCAAAAACTGATTTTCGATTTTTCAGCCTTGTCGCTGCTTTCTATGAAAAATTTACTTTATTTTCATCTATAAGTAGATTTCCGTCTTTCTCTTCTTCAATTATTTGCTCATAGAGAAGACATTCTACGAATGATGGACTGCAGTTTAGAGCTCAATATATTCAAGCTTCACAGCTGACTATTCAGATGAGTGTTCTAAAGTAACCATTTACCGTAAGTACGCAATTACAAATGCTCACTGCGTCGTCATGAACACATACATACCCATATATTCCTATTGTTGTTGTCAATTTGTCACTTTGAAATTCTATAAAATCGTTCTTTCCTTTGTTAGTGACTAAATCTTTCTTACACTTGAAGCACAAACGCATCTGGATGCGCCATTTTTCGCTTTTGTTGTTGTCATACATTTCTTAATTTTCTTTTTATATTTTATATCTCTTTGTTATGTGTGCAATTTGTTGCAACTCTTGGATTCATCCGCTGCATTCCGTTGCATTGTCATAAACAATTTCACTCGATAGAAAAAAAGCAGCCAAGTGGCTTTTGTTGCTGATATGTATCGGTGTAGTCGCATTCATGTAATACTCATACACACACTCGTATCTAAGTATGTATGTGTGAACATTTGCGTATAAATCATGCCGTCTGTCGCACGCTTGCGTGTGGAGCGTGACACTCGCCAGTTAAGCAGCTGTCACTAACGCTAATGCATACGCGGACGATGATTGGAGCAGCAAAATGCTTTGCTTTATATGAGAACCTTTGTTCGAAAGCGTGAGTTGAACAAGTCAATACTGCGGGCACACCCACATATGCACACACTCGCGTTGATATATGCAGCTTGAGTATTTCTTAGACACATACCAGCTTGCTCAAAAAGTTCTCGGAATATATTCAGAAAATTCAAAATATATGGAGTTTATTCTTCAGAAGTGATATTATCATCTTCAAAGTACTCCCCATCAACTGCTATGCACTTATCTCAGTGTTTGATCCAGCTCTCGAAACATTTCTGGAACTCAGTGTAGCTACCAGAGCCGTATTCGATATTTCCATTACTGCCTTTCGGCTGCTAAAACGCGTTCCCCATAGTGATTTTTTAACTCGATCAAACAGAGAAAAATCACAGGGATCTATATCAGGTGAGTTCGATGGCTGTTGCATGGAGTTCGCTTCATTCTTGGTCAAAATCCACGAAAAATGATGGCATTATCCGACGACGGCCCACGAGTTGTTTTTCCACCAATCCCTTCTTTTTTTGCGAATTGCTTCACGTAAACCTCTTATGACGCCCAAATAAAAGTTCTCATTAACTATCTGACCTTCTGGTGAAAATTCGTGGTGTACAATCCATACAATCCATTGTAGTCCATAAAAACTATGAACATTGCTTTCTTCTTTGACTGAAAACGACGTGGTTTTTTGGTCTTAGTTCATTCTTTCATTCGGAGCTTTCCATTCACTCGCCTGTTGTCTGGATTGCATGTCGTACTCATAAATCCACGTCTTGTCTTCAGTAATGATGCGTTTATTGAATGTTGGATCGGATTCAGTCTTGGAAATCATGTCTTTGTCGATATTAGCGCGGCTGCTTTTGTATATGAAATTCAGGTCGTTTAGTCGTTCAACTTTGCAGCAACACAGCGCAAACCCAAATATTTACTAAAATGTCTTGAACGGCTCCATGAACAATGTTCAGGTCCTCTGCCAGCTCTCTGTACTTACTTTGTGGTTATTGTGAAACTTTTCTTTCATTTTATTGATATTGTCATCAGTTTTCGATGTCGACGGCCTGGCCACTTTCGTTATACTTAATCGATTCACGATCTCATATGAACGATCTGAAGCGTTTAGCTATTCGGGTAGCGCCTGTTTTCTTTAGAGTATCATTACCGAAACAGTTTCCCAAAATGTCTAAGGTTTTCGCACCATTGAAAACATTTTGAACGCAAAATTAATGCAAACTCGCTGTTGCAAGTTCAAATTCAAATCCATTCTTAAAACTGTAAAAAATCGAAAACACGTACAAAGGTAGATTTACTCATTACAAACGTCAGCAATAGAAAAAACAATGGCTTGGTATATTAATCGCAGATGTGGCAGCCGAACAAAAAAAAAACAGAACTTAAATCAGCTGATTTAGACCGTGGCTTGGCGGTTCTTCTGGGAGCTTTTTGAACAAGATGGTACATGTAAGTAAGTAAGTAATTGCGAAAAGACGTTTTGTCTGGCTCTATAGAGTATGGCCTCTTATGATAGAAAATAAGGCAGTGCTGTTATTGTTCGCATTTGCTAAATACGGCGCTAATTACTTTTATTAAGATGGAAAGGAAGAAAAATCAGAATATCTCATAACTATAGCACTGGGACTTATTGGTGCAAGTTAAAAAAACAATTCAAAAAATTTGTATAAGCAATTTAAACTTCTTAATCAGAATTTTTAGAAAATTTTGAGCATGCGGGTTTATAGCCCATTAAATTTTAATATTATAAAGTGCAGTTTAAAGTGGCTTAAAAATTGTGTTGATTTGTCACAATTTTTTTATGCTGCTTTTTTGTTTCGGTATGGGAGAAAATGAACTATATTTTGACAAAATAATTATTAAAATTTAATAAGAAACAAAAAAAATCTTAAAAATTGTCTATAAGTCCCTTTACTATAGTTATAAAATTAATATTTTTATATACAATATTTTAAAATCTCTGAATTGCCAATATACAAATAGGGTAAGCATGTCGAACTCCTCTCCTTCATAAGTCAACTTCCTCGTAGACCGTCCGGTTGCCATCCATGCTTTTCAGTTCATAATGATTTATTTGAAATGTGTTCAAGAACATCGGATAACCTTACAGTCCCTTCGGCAGCTCAGCGTTAATCTGTATTGGGTACCGGAGTAAGTGGCGTTCAGACTATTGAGAAAGCGGACAAGTGCGTGAAGATAGATTCTCCGGCAGGTTCTTTATATTCGAATCTAAGCATGTTAGCTTTTCTAGATTCACTAGGGGCTGGTTGTCATAAGGGGAGCAGAAAGTGAAATCAGCTGCTAACAGCACGTGGATTTATTTGGACGCGGAATTTACTGCAGCTCTCTGACTTTGCACGCATAAAGTGGCAAACGACCCTCGTAGATTTCTATGACTACTTAGAAGCTGCAGGGATGAAAAGGAGCAGGAGAAAGGTGAGTACCTGCTGCCTAGATGACAAGTTTTATTGTTGAAATGGAAGAATGATCTGACAGCGTTTAGTGCAATCCTCTGAATGATTTATCCAACCACAACCTCCACATCATTCTTAAAGGGGGAAGTCCATGTTGAAGCCTTAAAATCGGTCATTTTTTAAACAAAAATAATAATAATAAGAAAAACATCTGACCCACGCAGAATGACAAAATGAAAAAAAAAAATTCTCCAAAACTTTTAAACAAAAGAAGTGTATTTAAAAAACAAAAAACTTTAAAGATTATACTTTATCATGATTCAATTATACAAGGTTAAGTAAAGTTTGACAACTGATTTCGGATGCTACTTAATCCATTGATGCAATTTGGAAGCAAGGGAAAAAAGGACATAAGTTTATCCCCTTTCTGAAAATGTAGTAAAAAATTGAAAAAGGTCGTTGTAAGCCATAGAATAATTTTATGTTATTTTATAAGTGGTACTTAATTATTTATATTTTTAACTTAACTATTCCCATGGATTTGTGTCATATATATATGTATTTTGACCATGCATCGGATTGGAATCTGTATGTGCCACTTGTAAACTTACACTGAAGTAATAAATAAAACAACTTGAGAATAGTGGAAACTCTTAACAATTATCTTATTGAATGTTCATTGTTCTCTTCTTTTGTTTATTGCACCGGTGCACCGAAAGTGCATCCCGCATTTAAAAAAAATCGTTTAACATCATCGCGTAAACTCACGTTTTCACTTAATGTGAACAATTATTGTAAAAATGATATCCCACCGTAAAGCTCCCTGCCGTTGAACTGGTTAAACGCTGATTCCAACATTTTAATTTTGTCCAAGAACTCGGTGCTTGGTTTAACTAATCCGCCCTTAGATAAAGTGTCAACCCAAGTAAATGTAGGCTCATTGCAGGAACAATCGGTCAACTTTAATTTGCGTATTATGTAACCGGCAATATATTCAATGGCATCTTCGTGTACGCTATCAAAGTCAGCGTCCTCATTTAATGAATCGTTGGCGAAGAGAGAGTCGTCTGAAACTATCTCATCTTCTGTTAGCAAACTTTGTAAAGTTTCTAAAGAAGTATCATTGAGACGAAGCCAGTTAGTTTCGTCGGCCTCAACATAGCCACAATCAACTAATATTGAAGTATTTCGTGCTGTTAATAGAAAGCGTTTAGTTATTCAGAAATGAGTAATATTTATATGCATTCATTCACCTAATAAATATCTTCGTAATCTATATTTAAATTCCATAGGACTAGGATTGTCATACAACCCGCCTTTGGCACGCATCGCCCCGAAAAAATGCTCCAGTATATCCTCATTTAAGGGGGAGGTAGGGTTTAGCGCTAAAAAAAAAACACTTTTTTTGTGAATTTTTTACAGAAATATGGCTTAAGATACTTTAATAAAATCAGTTACATGTTATTGTACATCTTTTCAATAAGTTTTTAAAAAATATTAATAATAAAATATTGAAAAATAAGCCCATGACAGAGTTTTTTTGGAAATATGTTTTTCGAGAGGTGCTCTGCGGTGCCAATCGGCATTCGTCGTAGAATCATCTGAAACTAAAAAAGTCGAATTTTTCAGTTAAAGTATGACTTAATGCTCCCCCCTACACTAATAAAATTTTTGTTTTTTCATTTTTGTAGTTTTGGTGGCAAAAAAACGTAAAACGAGCATTTTTGGCGAAAAATTTCGCCATATTTGTAAGTGAAAAACAACCTTAAAAAAAAATAAATAAAAAAAAAACAGTGTAGGGGGGAGGTATTTTTGATTTAGAAAACGTGTGCCAAATTTGAAAAGAATCGGTTGAATAGTTTCGGAGTTGTGATTGGCACCGACTTTTAAGAAGTCGTTTCGGGAAAAACGCGTTTGAAAAAATGACTCTGAGAAATTATCGATGCTCCGCATTCGAGGTAGAGTGCCTACAAAGGCTATAACTTTGAGAGTTCTGCTCCGATCCACTTAAAATTTTGACACAACGTTCTTGAAATGATTTACTATAAGATGAGTGAAGAAAAAAAAATTCGATTTTGAAACCCTACCCCCCCCCTTAATCGATAAGTCAGAATGTACTGAAAGCAGTACTTTTCCCGAACATAACGATATAACTCCCTGAGGGACTTGTTGCTTAGTTTTCACAGTTTTCACAGAACTTTCAATAGAATTGAAAGATGCGAAAGTCTAAGCAAAATGGAATGGGCAAAACAGTATTGCCTGCTAACTTTTCCAGCAAAAGTTTTAATTTCTACGCTTTTGAGTACTTTTTCTTTAGAATTTGCTCTGAAATAAAAAGTAGCTTTTCCAAGAGGACAACACGGATTTATTAAGTAGGTTCAAGATGGCTAACACATGGTGAAAATTGGCTACTTACATCACCTTTAATTATTGCTTCATGATATTTTATCCAAAAAAAATGTCAAAAAAATTTGGAAAAATATTTAAAAAAAACTGCAGCAACATTACACATAAACTCCACACAAAAATTTTCAGCTTTTAATAAATCTCAAAATTATTAGATTTTTTCCAAAATTTTTCCAATGTACTTCTTATTATACTCGAATCTTCAAATAAACCAATTTTCAGCAAAAATTTAAGAAGAATTCCAAACAACTTGGATCACTTGACATGTCTCTTTGCTGCTACCTTAACCTAACCGCTCCCTAATCAAGTGGTGCATCACTTTCAAGAAACTACTGGAAGTGTCCAGTTGACCTCACTAAAGCAGTACCTGATTAGGAATGGCAGATAGCAGAAAACCAAAAGTGCGTAAAACCTTATCGATCTAATAGACAAATTCATTTAGGAGATTACAGCAGATAGCAATAATGCATACATACCTAGGTATGTAGGTATATATGCATGTGTGGATTAAGCTAATTATTTAATTTTTTTATTTTTTTTCAGTTATTTAAAGTACAATTATTTATTGGTATTTCTCCAAAAAAAAATATTTATCTTCTTTTATGTACTTAGCATTGGCATACAAATTTACAAAGCTGACCTTGTTCCCAAAATCGAAATCTTGAAATCGCAACCTCGACAGTGGCCCACACACACTCAGCATTTTGACACCTCAATGGCACACACCTAATTACTCATTGCACCGTGGTGAAATTTTGTAACAGTAACATAATTTGTTTTGCGAAAATAATTGTAATCCCATGAAATGTAGTGTAAATAAAAGTCTGTGGGTAAATATTTATACGCACGCAGCTGACGTTATTGAATTGGTAATATCCAAATGAATGCCTATGTAGGTCGCTCAATATGAATAGTATGATAAGGCGTGTGAGCAACAGATATTGTAAGTTATCAAACTATGAGTAAGTAACGTAATTTATAAAAATTCAGAAAATAATTAGTTTCGATGTCTAACCTTACGTCTGTTTCCTTTACACTTGAAGATTCATTTGAATCATACTGAAGCGTTTGAGAGAAAATGTTCATCACAAGAGTGTCTAAGGAATTCGTAGTTTCTTCATCATAACATGGTAATGCAGCGCCTCACATATCGACATCAACACTTATCGGTTGTGATCAACAAGCTCGCTTGCCTGAGTTGTCACTCCCCCTCTATAATACCTCAAATCCTATTTGACTGCAAGGCGGTGCGTTATCACACTCGATGATGCTCAATCTGAACCTCTTTTCACACCTTCTGGCATACTACAAGATAGCATTCCGAGTCCATTGCTGTTTATGCTGTTTACAAATGACATTGGTTGTTGCTTTTTGTTCGTTCGCCCACTTTCTATTATACGCCGAAGATCTGAAGTCGTTAAGAATACCGCAGATATGACGAAATTTGAATCCGAGCTAGATCAATTATATTCTTGATGCTTGAGATCACGCCTTTCATTGAATATTAAAAAATGTTTCGTTTTTAAAATCACGCAATTTCTTAAAAACTCATTGCTGCTTCACTGGAGGTAACTTGCAACCCCTTCAGGAATTAAAGGATCTTTGCGTTATTTTTGATATTAAATTTTCATTCATCAGTCATATTAATTTTGACATTTCAAAGGCTATGTTTGGTTTTGTATTGCGTAATAGCTCTGATTTTTCCGATCCGTGCACCATAAAACTGCACTTCCTTATACCTCTTTTGTTCGCTCGCATCTGGAGTGTGCTTCAATAATCTAGCGCCCTTTCCACCAGTGCCACATTGATGGGATAAAGAAAGTGTTTCTCAATTTGCCTTAAGTTCATTGAGTTTCTGGGATCGTATACCTGCTCCATTTGAAATCGCTCGGCAAAAAGAGGTCATCATAAACTTTTATTTTTCTCATTATTCGAGAAGTTTATCACTGTCAGTCAGGTTCTTCCCCGTTTACAAAAAATCGATTTTCGCTTAATGGCAGTGTTTTAATAAAGTTTCAAACCGATTAAAAAAACTGGATTAAAAACCTGATCTTGTCGGATTACCCAAACAAAAATTAATAAAATTAAAAAATCATCGATATGGAATTAAATTTAATTTTCTTTTTCAATATCTGTGTACATTAACACTTATCTTATACGAGAAAAGCAAATTATATTCTTTTTTTTTGCTTTTGTTTTGCGAAATGTAATCAATTTTTATCTTTTTTGGAGGCGCAATGATTTCTATTCTTCTTAACAGTCAGACGCAATATTCACAATTGACTTCGCTTAGCTACCAGATCAGCTAATTGAGTAGTCACTTTGAAGTTTTTGATACGCCATACAATACAAGTCTTTCCACGAATATACAACAAAATAATTATGTTACATTGCTGGGAAAGCAGATAAGTATGCAGGGAAAGGTACCATACTAGAAATGTACTAATACCGATTCCTTTAGCTACGTTCAAATTATTAATAGAAAAACACTCTACAATCACCCTTTTGCCAAATATGCAGGCAAACTTTGTCAGAGTGGACCCACTTACGTAGAAGATCGCTACTAAATCTTACGAGACAGGATATGAGAAACACGATGCAAATAGACTAGGGGTACCACATAATAACTTTTGTCGAAGCTGTCAAGATATTGAAGAAGAGGAAACTATGGAACAGCGCCTACGTACCTGCATTACTCTATACGGAAAAAGGCTTCTCACGCTGGGATTCGGCAGCATTGAAGAGCTCTCACAAGTAGGGATGCCGAAATTCACAAAATTCACTAAATGCACGGATTAGTTCAGAGAAGAGTCAAGAGTGTAAAGGACAAGCTAGAGTATCAAAGCTAGGTATCACATTGGGACTATTCAGGTCTGAATGTGATGGATGGCCTCCGCTCAACCTAATCTACCTGCTGGTGAATATAAAAACTGACTTTCGGTTGAAAAGATAAAACGGATTAACACTGAAATAACTAAAAAACTGACTGAAAAAGATGATTAACCAAATTAAAAAAACCGGTTTTCGGAAACACCAACCTTTTGAACACTCTAGTTGCGGTAGATGGAACATCCCTAGCTGTCAAAGATGAACCAAGCTCTGGTTGTCGATTTACCTAAAATGTTGATAAAATAATGAAAATCATCGAGTCGTAGGGACTGTTTTGATTTCTCAGGAGGTAAACATAGCACAAACAATTTGAAACTTGTACAAATCGAAGATTGATGTATGGACACTACACGAGCTAATGCCAAAAACAAAAAATTCACGTTGAACGAATTTCCAAGTGCCCACCGCTGTTGAGTTGCAACAAAATCGACCCTAAATTAGATATGACTGGTGATGAAAGATTGGTCACTTGTGACAGGTTTAGGTAAAAATGATCGCTTTCGAAACCGGTGAGTCAGCGTAAAAGATGGTTAAGTCCGGATTGATGGGCACAATGGTTTTGTTGTGTGATTGGTGAAATTATGAAATCATATAATATGGGGCTCTCCCTCACATTTTAAGTCAGGGCTGTATTAGCAACAATTGAATTATATGAAGGAAGCGATCACCCAGAAGCGGTCAGTGTTAGCTTTTCAGAGAGAAATATTAAAGATAATAACAATAAGAAATATTGAGAACAACATCAGGTCGTACACATCGAAAGTAGCTCATCAGAGCTTAGTTTGGAAGTTTTTATCTATTCACCTTATATCGCGGCCGTGGCGTCAAGTGACTACCAGGTGCTTCCGTCTATCATTCTGAACGGTTTTGCTGGTGAAAAATGCCCCGCAAACGAAGCATCTGCAAAATGGCTGCGTGATAATGTCTTTTTTGCCAATAGAGCCGTGGATTTCTAGGAGAGGGCATAATGAGACTCCCTTCAAAATGGGTATTATTCATTGTTCGGCATTCAGTTATGGAACAAAAGTTATGAATTTCTTTTTTAAGTTACTCAATCACTTAATGGGTTATATAACGTAAGAAGGCCGAAAAAAGCGAATTTTCCAGAATTTTTTCTGAGAAAACTTTTAAATTTATTGATCTAAAAATTTGTACACATACATATTATGCTATCTTTTAACTGTATTTTAAGACTTAGTATTAGTAAAAATATTTATTTGGAAAGAAGCTACAGCTGATTTCCGGGAGCTCCTCTCAAAAAAGATGTTTTGCCGTGACCACAATATCTCTAAACTGGATCCTCTGGAATTAAAAAACCCAAACAGATTTCGTTAAAGTAATAATAAATCTAGTAATTAAACAAAGGAATAAGCAAAATGATTTTTTTTAACAAAATGGCGGTTTCTCAAAAGAAATCTATTTTAGACCAAAAATTCGGCCTTAAATTTCTTATAAAAAAAAGGGTGTCTGTAAAGTCGGTTTACTGACGATAGTTTAATGTGACAACGTCATAAGAAAATACTGATGTAATGGTTGCAATTTTCAAAACAAAATTTTAATTTTATTTGTTTGATAGATATTTTGTATGGATATAGAGGAGGAGGTAAATGGAATCGTAATGGAATAGGTCAAGTTACATTTACACAAACGCGAAAAATGACGAAACATTTATCAAATTCATGAAAAATATGTTCAATTTCGATAGTACATCAGACGTTAATAAGTCAACAACACTAAGAGGCACCATCATCGATTTGCCTTTTTCAAGACACTTTACACTCGAAACACTCCCTTTCATTTCCTACTTTTCCCATCATCGTCCTATTCTCAACAGACAAATGATTCATTTCCATGCACACAGGAATATGCTCACTCAAGTAGATGAGAGCCAGATGTCGAACGTTGCCGAACCCGGTTGCCGATTGTGCCTCTTTGTTGTTCGTTCCGCGCTCTCGCTTGCAGTTCAAGCAAGGTAACGACGCATGAGCAAGATAACGACGCATTTTTTGGTGCGTGCAGCCGGCTACATCGAATTATAAGACCTTATCACTCCAAAAAATATTTATCGGTGAGAAAATTGTTCGATTAATTACTAAAACATATTTTTAAGAAGCTCGCGTTAAGACTTGAGACTAATCGGTTTAGCCATTTTCGAGTAGTGTTGGTCACCGACTTTGAAAACACCATTTTGAGAAAAACGCGCTGTCGCTCCGGCCTTGTACTTTCAAGCACTCTGAAACGCCTTTTCAAATTTGCGTATAACTTCGAAAATATTCACCGGAACGATATTAAATTTACTGTGTGTATTCTTAAATATATTTGCATTAAGAAAAAACCCGTTTTTTTTTTTGAATTCTAACTGTATATAACCCCTTAAAAGTAAAATTTTGATAATATTAATTTTCACTCAAATAAACACAACAAATGTTAGAGAAGAAGTTTCCACTGTTTTTTTTTTTTTTTTTTTTTGTACCTATCAAATAAAAACAACAAAATTAAACAGCTGTATTTTAAATTTCGGACAGGATTCGCGTGTTTCTCTTACTCGTAATCTTAGATTCCTTGTTCAGTACCACTACTTTTCTTTCGCCTTTGTAAACTACGTAACTTAACTTACATTTTATAAGTTAAGTAGAATTTAGGCTAATAAAGAGCGCTCTGCTGTCATCGTATTTATTTATATTTTACTCGTTGTCTGATATTTCCTACAACTTTTATCGTATTCTTTCAGCATGCGCTATAAATGCATGCCCGAATTCATGTCTGGATAATTCACATCTGATTTCAGCGATGAAAATGTAGTGATCGCTACCTCCTGTGCTGCAGTGATACATTGGAAGACTTCTTCTGAGATAATAAAATATAAATTTATTAACAAATTCCGCTTACTTTTGGAGCATACAGTAATCTGATGCTGATTTTTATTTAATTTACTTATTTAGAGCTAAGATTTTTTTTTATTTCTTTTGAAATTCAGTGTTAATTATTTCTGCGCCACTTTCTTTTATACGCTCATCTTTAAATTGCTCGAGCATCACAATATTTGTGCCAAACAAATAAATTTCTGCCATTTTTCAAAATATGAAAATTCATTATTAAGGTCAGTGTGCAAAAATGCAAAATCGTGAAGGAAAGCAAAAATTAAACAAATTGTTCGCAACACATAAATTACAAGCAAAATAAATGTTAAATTAAAATACCAATGCATTAAATTCGGAAAACAAATAAAACATCAACAAACTGACATTTTGACAGCCAAACTTCGTCACTGTTTGAAGAAAATAAAGCACCGGAAATCACACGAATTGCAAGTGAAATGGCAGCGGAAAAAATCGCGTGCCGTTTGGAAACAAAAGCGTAAAGGGGAAAGCCAAACAAAACAAAACAAAGCAAATGAAGTAAAAGTAATAATAACAACAGCAAATAAATACGTCACAGTTGAGCTTGAAACGTTGTACAAGCAATAAAGCGGAAACCGCGTCGAGAGTGAGAGTGCAAATGCGCAGCACAATGAAAGTATGTCGGTATGTGTGTATGTATGTAGGTAGGCATGTTTGTATGCGCCTCACACGGGCATGAGTGAATTGTTAGAAATCCGCTTTTGGCGTAGTAGCTCGTTTCATTTTTGACATAACGCCTTGACATTGATCGTATCAACAGCTTTGTGGCGGCATCAAAGTCAAGCAATTAGCGTTTTATCGTGTGTATGTGTGGATAAGTGTATGTGTATAGGTATCTATATCTCATATACAAGCAAGTGGTGGTTTGATGAATGACTTTATGAGTTGATATTTTGTTTTAGTTGATTCTATTTATAAGCTGTCTATTTATAACCATTTTATCCTTTAGCCAATTAGTAGGCGCGAATAGTAAGAAGGAAGCAAAATGTGGTTAAACAATAATTTGTATGATAAAACTGCTCACAGCGTCAATTTCTAGCACATTTCTTCTGGGGAGTTAAATCTCTTTCTAGGACACCCAAATACTCAATAATTTTTTATCGTTTCTCTGGTTGTAAAGAGTGAATGTGAAAAAATTGAATTTGGTCAGTTGCATTTAATTTGTCATAACTCCTTCACTTTCCGTCTGATATGAGAACTCTTGAGCTTTATATTTTCGTAGTGAAATTGTCTCTTGCTTTCCGAAGTAAATTCTGAAAAATTTTGAAAATTTCTTTATTTTTTGTAATTTCAACGTTTTTTACTCACAAAACTCTATTCCGATTGTCATAAAGAGACGAAATACTAGGTAGTTCGGCTCTATAAGAAAAAAACAATTTGATGGTTTGAAATACAATTCATTATTCTGCAAAGTCTTCCCGTATATCAATATACACTTGTTCCAACGAGAATCCAATTCATGAATTCCATCCCTAAAGTGAGAATCTGGAATAGCTGCAAAATACGCTTCCACATGATGAAAAACGCTTTCCACGCAAGAATTTTTTTTAGGTCTGGAAACAGATGGAAGTCGGTGGGGTCAAATCTGTTGAATACGGTGGACGCTCCAACAATGCCAGCTTTAATTCATGGATTTTAGCCATTGCCAAAACGCTCTTGTGACACGATGCATTCTCCTGATGATAAGGAATTTATATCTTTCCCGAACTGGGTCATTCACGATTTTTTTCTGAATATTCATAATTTATTGTTTTACGTGTTTGCAAGTAATCCACAAATAAAATCCTTTCCTGATGCTAAGACCTTCTTGGGCGTTTTCTAGACACGAGCTCGTTTCGGAGCCAAAGAACCAAGTTCACACCACAATTTAGCCTCTTGTTTTGAATTAGGATCATGGAGAAAGACCCTAGTCTCATACGTAGTGATGAATCGACGCTCAAAATCTACTTTATCCTTTCGAAAACGTTCAGAATGTTGCTGCGAAACTCGCTTTCGAATGTCTTTTTCTTCCATGGTTAGCGAATGCGGCATCCATTGGCCGCAAAGCTTTCTGAAGCCCAATATTTCCGTCAAAATATTGCCTACACTGTCCAATGAAATGCAAAGGGCTTCTACTAAATCTCTTTCATTTCTTGTTCACGGACGTTCACATAAAGAGTGTACCAACATAAAAAAGTTGTTAAGGCGACAGATACCTGTAAAATTTCGAAAAAAAATTTTTTTTCATAAAATGTTAATATACTCCTTTAAGAATATGTCAAAAAAAATTTAGAACGTAAATTTAAGTATTTCTTATATTATAGACTCTATTCTTTGCGGCCCCCGCAAACTCTCTTTGCGGTTCCCCGCTGCTACCTTCCTGGAAGAATTGAGTGTACATCCGCCATTTTAAATGATTAAAATAAAGAAAAAAATTTTATATTATTTTAATGCATAAATAAACTGTATGCCAATTTTGAAAAAAATATATTGACTTCTTCATTTAAAATCATTTTAATGAAAATCAGGGAAAATATGGCCGTTTACAGGTATCTGCCCCCTTAAAGTAAGTTAGGCTGGTAGCAACACCCTCTTTTATCGATCCACGAAACTTATTGAACAACCTTGTATACCTTTCGAATGATAATCATAAAATCCTGATTTCATTTGCTTTTCTAGAGATCGTTTGGCAATGACTTAAAAAAATCGTAAAGAACAGATTTTTAGTATAAATCTCGGGAACGATTCCTTGCGAAAATAAATGTAAGTCCTTTTTGTGTTCAGCAACCCCAAATTAGTGTAACAAACATTTTCCGACGAAGTACTTTTTTCCTGAAAACCAGTGTAAATGGTATGTTGCTATTTATTCATTATTCTTATGCAGGCCAACATTTTCAAAACTCCATGCTAAACAAACTTCTGCCTTTCTTGGCCTAGCATCAAAACAAAAGTAATGCGTACGCCATGCAGACTGCGCCTCTTCTGTCGTTTTGGTGAAAGGTGAACAATTGTTCAATTTTTTTTTTGTAGATCACACTCATTATATAGTTAGAAAGTAGTGAGGAAATCTAAAATTTGCTGGTATTATTTATGTATTGGAACTCGTGATTGCCAGTAATGAGAGAACATCCGCTCTTCAGTGCAGCCACTTAGTTTCTGCAAGATGGCGCCACGCCGCAGTCGGTCACAGAGACGATGGCGTTACTGCGTGATTTTTTCACTAACAAACTAATAAGCCATGTCGGTGACTTATACTGGCTACCCAGGTCGCCCGATTTTACCATTTTCCCTCACAAAAGTGAAATCTAGCTTTAAATTCCTAATTCTGCTACCGAGCTTGCTTACTTACTTTTGTGGCACTACCGTGAGTCGGTTTTGGTCAAATCCAAAATAGCGCGACAGCTGTTTCTGACCTGCGCTCGTCTGTGCCAGTTAGAAATACCGAGTGCTGACAAGTCCAGCAGCACTTGGTCCTTCCAACAAAGATGTGCCTTTCCCTTCCTTGTCTTCCTTTTTGGAGTACCATGTCGCAGATTCACCTTACTAGAGCGTCTTCATTCATATGGGTGGCATGGCCGAGACAGAGCAGCTGCTTTTACTTGCTTAACTATGTCCATATCTTTATGTAGCTCAAACAGTTCTCTGTTCCACTGCAAACGGTATTCCTCCCTAACGAGGTGGGGGCCAAAGATCTTACGAAGAATTTTTTCCTCGAAAGCTTCCAAAACTTTCTCATCTGCTGTTGACATCATTCATGCTTCTCCATCATATAGCAGGACGGGAATGAGTGCCCTTTTGTAGAGTGTCAGTTTGGTCCTTTGAGAGAGAGTGCTCTACTTTTCAATTGCCTACTGAGCCCAAAGTACTACCTGTTGACAAGAGTGTTGATAAGAGTTATTCTCCGTTTGATCTCCAAGCTGACGTCATTTTTGTTATTGATGCTGGTCCCGAGGTAGATAGAGACCTTCACAATTTCGAATTGCTGGTTATCAACGCATATGGACCAAGATGCGGAGACTCCTTGTATGTTGACAGCAGGTACTTTGTTTTGTCCTCATTCACCGCAAGACCCACATTGCACGCCACTGACTTTAAGCGGGAGTAGTCCGAGCCACCGAACACCCCGTAGATATGTATGTATATCTTTAATAAAAATTATTACCATGCAAAACTATGGTACTACAAATACGAGCAACCATCAACCGGAAGAGAATCTCTCTTAAAACAACAGAGAAATTTTCTTGGCTCGTAAACGGAAATAAATTTATTTTATTCAACGCTTACATATTTGACTGCTACATTATAAAATGATGAGCTATAGCGCTTCACATGCTTTAATATGCATTTACATATACAAGTGCATGTGTGTGTGTATGTAGAAAATGATTTCGCACAAATTGGCTAACATTCACGATAAAAAAAAAATAAACAAAAATTTGCTGTAAAAAACCAAATAAAGAAATAAAAATAATTTACTTGTTTTAATTGGCTGGCGAGGCGTGGAGTCCGTGAAAACCGTTAAAAAAAATCGACAACAACAAAATAGTAGAGAGCTCAATTGACTGCTTGGCTGACACTGGATTAACTGCAGACTTCCTGTTGCAGCCAAATTAGTGCGTATCGGCGATGCAAGTGGCCGCTCGCGGTAGAGGCAGAGGCAGAGCCAGCGACAGCGACAGCCTCAGCCTAACCAGCCGCGCTTAGTCAGCCAAGTGGACGAGTATAATGAGTGCTCGCACGAAATGCCTGTAAGTAAGGCGATCGTGAAGATTGCACTAGCAACATGCATTAATTAAGAGCAACAGCAAATACGGAAAACGAAAAAAAAAAACAAAAAAAAAATACTACAAAACATAGCTTCCTTATTGTGTTCAAATGAGTTGGCTGCAGTGAGATTAAGATTAATAAAAATAATAAATAAGTAAAAAAATTGTAAAAATAATCGTTTACATGCCGCAAAATAATTTTGGTTTCTTTCTTACAAAATAGCAATGAAAAATTAAGTAGAAAAATATTACATTTTTCGAGTGTTTAAAAATATTTCGCTGCACTCGGCTAAGCTGCTGCTAACTAGTAAAAGTTGCAGTACATACCAGCATATGTATCAACTTACATTGTATTTTGGCGCAGTTTTCCATTTTTTCTTTGTTTTTTTCTCTCTCTCTCTTTGCTTGTGAAATCATAATACCCGTAGTTCCTATTGTCGGCGCACTCAAGCGTTGTTAACAGGTGCCAACTATGGGTAATCAATGTCGTGCGGCATTACAAACCGTATTACGTAGCGTATGCTATGCAATTAGCAATTACTGTACAGTTATAGGCAACTAATTAACAACGATGAACAGGTAGTCGTCACTACTGTTGGTGCAGGTCAAGTTTTAAAAATAACATTGCGCAGCAGCCAAAAAAGACAAGAATGCGGTATATCAATTGTGAAAGCGGTTAAGCTATAGAATATTGAACCACCAGTCGTTTTGTTTCTTAATGTCACAATTTTTATTTACAGTCTATTGAAGTCCTCCCAATTTGGTCTCAAAGTGATCTAAATTATTAGAAAAAACTCGCTTAAAATTACACTCACCATTAATATTTTCATCACGAATCTATAGTAGAATTTTATGGCGCATATTTTTGTGGAACATTATAGCACAATATTTCTTACCCTTGTGGGCCGTTTTGACCCTTATTTCTAAAAATCGGAAGAATATGAAGCTTGTAGTGTCAATGGAGGGCTAAAATGCTCCGTTTTTGATGATAAGCGTCCAGGACGCCTGGCAAACGTGGTTACCGAGGAAATCATTCAAAAAGTCCACGACATGATTCTCACTGATCGACGAACGAAAGTACGCGAACTAACAGAGTGCCACGTTAGGGCCTTGAGCTCGTAATTTGTGCGTTCGAGATGGGTCGAGGAATGCTTGGCTTCTCTGTGGATTGCATCCGAATACTTCGCTACCTGGCTCATTTGGGTTCCCTGTCACAGCGGCATAGAGGGGCATTGCTGAGCTGATGAGCTGGCTAGACAGCGAACTTTGGGGACGATTTCGTCGCACAGTGGGAGGATTGGGGTTCCCTTGAGAACCTGTGGTCTGTTTTTGAAAGATGGACGTCGCGAACGCTGGGCTAGTGCACAGACGTGCAAAGTCACGAGATGCTTCTGGCCACGGGTAGTTTGGGAGCACTCGAGGGAACTCCTAAGGCTAACAAAGCTGCAGCTCTCGAATTTGGTGGGTATCGGACATTGTGGGTTGGGTGTCCATGCGGTGAGATTTGGGATTGCCTCAAGTCCATTCTGCAGAAACTGCCTGGAGGATGAGATGGAATCATTTCAGCATCTTCTTCTCAGCTGCTCTGTTTTCGTCTGCAAAAAATTAGACATCTGGGCTCTCACTTTTTCGCTACGCGTGCGAATAAATCATACATCTGGAGAAGTTCATCAGTAGCTTTATGCGGCTAATAACGAACGTAAATTAGACACCGTAAGTACATGGTCATCATTCCCTAGTACCAAGGTCTCTTCTTTCCTCCCTTCTCCTTTCCCCTGTATGGTATCACAAGCCATTTAACCTAACCCAACAGAGGCCGTAGGTGTGTCGACCGGAAGGGCAATTATTATTTTACATGATAAATTGTTGATGAAAAAATTTTCGGCCCGATGGGTGCCGCGATTAATCACGGTGAACAACAAGCGGATGCGGCTGTTAACTTTGAGCGGCTTCGAGTGTTTGGAGCAATTTAAGCGAGATTCGAAGGAATTTTTGCTTCGAGTTGTCACCGTTGATGAAACCTGGATTAATCATCAAACACCAGATGATACGCAACAATCACAACAATGGATTTCTCCCGGAGAATCTGCCCCAAAGAAGGCGAAGACAGTGCCTTCGCCCGGAAAGGTCATGTCTACGTTGTTTGGGATGCGAACAGCGTCATCATCATGGATTTTTTTAGAAAAAGGAAGAACGATCACTGGATAATACTACAGTGAGTCGTTAGACCGCTTGCACAAAAAATTGGAGGAGACACGGCCGCATTTGGCGAAAAATAAAGTGCTGTTTTACCACTATAACTCATCAGCACTTTCACCCGGAGTTGTCGACACCGAACTGCATTAAATGCGTTATGAATTGCTGCAGAACTCCTCGTATTCACCCGATCTGGCTCCCTGCGACTTTATCTTGGTCCCTAACATGAACAAATGGCTCACGGGAAAATTTAGTTCAAGCGACGAAGTCATCGCCGAGACAGAGGCGTATTTTGGAGAGTTCGACAAATTCTACTTTTTGGAAGAGTTAAAAAAATGGCCGGAGCGTTGGGAGAAAAGTATCTTTCTAAAAGGGTACTATGCTGAAAAATAAAATTTTTTGTTGAACAAATTGTGTCTTCATTTCTAACACGGGTACTTATTGAGCCTCCTTCGTAGAAGGGTGGCCGGAAAAATTAAAACTTAGGATTCCCTTATAAAGAAATGTAAATGCTACTTAGTGCAGAAAGCGTACGTTTTTTTACAAAATGAGCATCACGTATGAAAAATTATTTGAAAGAGTGATCCTATGTACAGACCTCAAAGGTCCAAAAATGTCACATGCATCTGCAGCAAAATATTTGAAGAAGTCAGAGATGGTCATAAATAAATGGGTGCAAGAATAATTGGATGATTGGAATAACTGACCAATCTTGGATTTTACAAGAACGCAACGAGCCCAAACATCGAAGCTCAAAGTGCCTAACGTGGAAACAGCAAAATGGAATTGAAATGTTGGATTGGCCTTTACGTCGTCTGATGCCAACTGTAATGAAAATTTTTAGCCAGAAGTTAGCGAAAATTCAAAGCAAAACAAATATGGCCGGTTCAACAGTTATCAAGGCAGCTTCGGCCGACTACTTCCACAAGAGGGCGCAGAAATTAACAGGAAATGGCTTTTCTGCCACCTGAAAATCTTTCTCTCAAAAACCATTCCCTCTTCAGTGTGGCCATAAAACTGAAACGTGCACCGCAATCGGGAGATTAACGACCTATCAGACCTATGACGTGATGGGCACTTTTGATTCCCAGAATCCCAGATTTCACTGCACTAAAATACATCGAAAATCATTCCCCTTTAAAAATCCTAAAGTATTTGGACCTGTGCCTATGTCACTATTTCAAAATCTCAATTTGTTGTATCGAACAAAGAAAATTTTTCCAAAACCTAAATTCTTTACACGGAAAGAAGAAAATTATTTTCATGTCATAAAATTGTTGCATGCACCTACTTATGCGTCTGCTGCCATAGGTAAGCGCTGATGAGACTGTTAAATACACAGCTTTCGCATCTAACAGCCACCACTGAAGGTTTTCAGGTCTGGGTCGGCTGATGGCTGACAGCCGCGTGCACGAACTTGCAATGCCTTTCATTTACAGTTAATTCAGTTTATTTATCAATTTTATGCGCTGACTGACTGACTGAATGACTAACTGCATTTACGTATGTGTGTGTGCACACACATTTGTACCTCGCTGACTTTTATGTAAATAGCAAAGAAGAGTGAAAGTGATGACGGCAAGAGCGGTAGCAGCAGCAGCAGCGGCAGCGGCAGTGACAGCGGAACTGTGCCAGTACCAGTGCCAGTGAAAATTAATAAATGAGTATTTATAAATATTTGTATGTGCGTGCATACTTTTTTGGTTTGAGCTTTCAACATAAACAACAGCAACAACAACTGCATCATCCGCAACATCATCACTGCACATATCAATGGCAACAGCAGCATAAGTCAACGCAGCAGTCAGAAGTCAGCAGCCAGTCTGGTCGAGGTGCTAAATACACTTGCCTTTTTTCTTGTTGTTGTTGCTACAAGCATTCGATTGCGTTTGCTTTTATTGTTGTTGTGCACGCATTTATGCAGCCATATGGCAACATGGCGCGTGAATGCGTTCAAGCGCGTGCAAGTGAAATTTTCCATACGCCACTGTTTACTGACTCAAAAACAAAACAAAAAACAATAAAAAAAACAAACGGTGAACTTGCAACATGCGTACATGCATGTGTGTTTGTGTGAAGCTATGTATGGTGCCACAACAATAGCAACAACAAGCTAATGCATAACGCACACAGCCTCTTTTCCGCTTTCTATGCCTGCCAGCCAGTTTTAGTCGCTGTTTTGATGCTTAAAAAAAAAAAACGAAAACACTTTCCACATAAGTTTGTTATTATTTTTTTATTTATATTTTTTTTTTTTTTTCAAAAGCTACATGCTCTGTTTTTTGTTATTGCTTTATTGCTATGTTGTCAGTGTTAATGCTGTTACACCACCTACTAAATGTGGCATTGCTGTTTTGTTTTATAAAGCAATGCGCCTGCCTAACTGTTGCAAGTTGCCTGCCACCTCCTCCGCCGCTACCGCTTCCATTTTTTCGTTCGCTGCTTGACTCTTAACTCACATTGCCGCACATTCATTTTGTTTATGTTGTGAGTGCTGCCGCTATACCTCTCATCTCTCTGTTGTTTGGTACAAAATTTTCCTCATTTTATGTTTTGCATTTTTTTCGTAGTGCGTAAACACGCATGACAGCGCACAGTGGGTCGGTAAAGGTGGGAAGTGAAGCGCGAAATAATGTAATTACCTTCCACTACATATTACATTACTCATTACCCAGTCGCCTCTCTTAAGTATTTCCATTTTATAAATGTTGTTATTTATTTCAATTGTTTACATTATTCTTCCGTATGCGTATGGGGAAAGAGTTGCATTTGGAGTTGCGTTTTGGTTCGCCGATTGGGTAATTTATAAATTTCACATTCACACTCGGGTGTAGGTATGCAAAGGGTGATCGGATTGGAGGCACTTTTTACAGTAGAGGTTTCTTGACAGATCACGCGCGACTACTGTCAAACTAATTTCAGTTGAGCTTTCATCATGGAAAGTTTTACGCCTCAGCAACTTCTCTACAAATCGTACAATTTATAATTGAATTGAAAATCGACGCTCTGCGAGGAGTGTTCATCGCGCGCTCAGGTTAACGTACGGTGTACATAGCCGGTCATTTGAACGCACTATTCGACAAACCATCGGCAATATTCTCAATTTTATTCTTACATTATTGGATGATACGCAAACGATTAGACCACATACAGTCCAAAGCGAAGAGAACATTCCGGGAGTAAATGAAAGTTTTGCTGAAGATCCGGAAGAGTCGATTCGGGGCCAATCTTAAAAACTTGCAAAGATCTTGGTTTGATAACATATAAATTACAAGTAGACCAAGCTAGCCGATCTTCCAAAGCGTCATAATTGCAGTCGTTGGACTGTTCAAAAACTAGCAGGAAAACCCGCATTTTGTGCAGCGATGAGATAAGTTTTTGACTGAATGGCTACGTCAAAAGGCAAAATTGCCATATTCGTGCTGAAGAGCAACCCAAAGCCATTCAAGAACAGCTGTCAAATCCATTGAAAACAAGCGTTTGGTGCGGCCTATGGGCTTCTTAAAAGGCTGGTGCCAATGTAACACTGAACTATACTTCTTAATGCCGGAAATTAAAGCCCGTGCAAGATGCAAGATGACGTTGCTCAACACCAGCAACGCCGTCAGGAGTTGGGAAGGACCTCTCCGAGCCGTTTGATACCAAACGAGGTTTCAGACAGGGTGACTCGCTGTCGTGTGACTTCTTTAACCTGATGTTGGAAAGCATCGTACGAGCCGCAGAATTTAATCGCCCAGCCATAATATTTCATAAGAGCATACAATTGTTGGCGTATGCCGATGATATTGACATCATCGGCCTTAACAACCGCACTGTTAGTTCTGCCTTCTCCAAACTGGATAAAGAGGCAAAGCAAATGGGTTTGGTGGTGAACGAGGACAAAACGAAGTACCTCCTGTCTTCAAACAAACAGTCGGCGCATTCGCGTATCGGCACCCACGTCACTGTTGACAGTTATAATTTTGAGGTTATCTTTTACTGTTTATTTAGAAACCAGCATTAACACCGATAACAATGCCAGCACCGAAATCCAACGTAGAATCTCTCTTGCCAACAAGTGCTACTTTGGACTAAGTAGGCAACTGAGCAGTAAAGTCTTCTCTCGACGAACAAAACTAACACTCTACAAGGCTCTCATCATGCCCGTCCTAACGTGTGGCGCAGAAGCTTGGACGATGACAACATCCGATGGAGCGACGCTTGGAGTGTTTGAGAGAAAGATTCTGCGTAAGATTTTTGGATGATAGAAGGATGAGCTGCATGAGCTTTACGACGACATAGACATAGCCCAGCGAATAAAGATCCAGCGGCTACGTTGGTTGGGTCATGTCGTCCGAATGGATACAAACGCTCCGGCTCTGAAAGTATTCGATGCGGTACCAACTGGTGGTAGTAGAGGAAGAGGTAGGCCTCCTCTGCGTTGGAAAGATCAGGTGGAGAAGGACTTGGCTTCACTTGGTGTGCCCGATTGGCGCCGGTTAGCACAAGAAAGAATCTTTGTTAAACTCGGCCAAAGTCGCGTAACCGGTTATCGCGCCAATTAAGAAGAAAAAGATCTCCACAATATTTGGTTCCAACAAGACGGAGGACGGCGCTACTTGCCATACAACCCGTGAAACAATGAATTTACAGCATCGTTGTTTCGTAGAAAAATTATCTTTCATCTCGGACCAGTGCATATGCCACCAAGAATGCATGTTATTACATCTTTGAACTTTTATTTGTGGGATATGTAGAGTCTAAATGCTATGTGGATAAACCAGTCTCGAAAAAGGCATGGGAAACCAACATTACTAAAGTTATTCACGAGTTACCGGCCGAAGTCCTCCAGTGAGTCATTCAAAATTAGTGTTTACGGATGCCCGAATTGAGGAAAACATATCAAAGGGATTATCTTTGAAAAATGAATGTCATGAATGCTTCTACACGAAAACAAAAAAGACAGCCCAATCAGTTTGAATTTTTGATGTTTTATTTCAATGCCTTATTTATATTTCATTTGCCATGCCTCAAAATTAATCACCCTTTCCATATGTGTGTATGTAAATAGCATATTATATGGAGTATGTTATGTTGTTGTTGTTATGTTCATTGCGCATTGCACTGTTGAGTGCTCTGGAAAATTGCTACGCTGACCAAAATTAAGTACTCGTAAAATATAATAACTGCAGAAAATATTTTAATAACCACATTCAGGTGAAACTGAACTGCCTAAATGAGGAAGGTATTTCAGTATGTGCAGACATTGAGAAAGCTAAAAATACCACAGAATATTGTTTAATTGAAATTGAGCGAAACTTCCGAAAGATTTTGTACTTTTGGTTTTGCCACATTTGAGATCGGATTTTTAATGAGCCGTCACCAATTTCCTATCATACCTCAGAGGGGTTTTCTAATAAGTGCAGGTTGAAGCGGTATAAAGCAAGCAGTGCGCGAATTATTAACGAAATTCCTCACCTTAACTGAAAAATATTGTGTGTTATTTATATATAATATATACGAGGGTTGTTTGATAGGTGCGTGCAAAAAAAATTCTTAATTGTTTTAAGTTTTTCGACAAAGTCTCCTTTTAGTCTTCATCCAACGATGTTCAAGTTTGTTGATCCTTTCCAAATAGGATTTGTTCATGTCTGAAAAACAGCCATTCATTTCTGCAATCACCTCCTCGTCCGAATAAAATATTTTTCCCGCCTGACATTTATTTAAATTGGGGAACAAGTACGGTATAGTCCGACGGATCCGAGGTAGCGAAGCTTGCAGAATAGGAGGGATGTGAAACGAGTTGGAACCCTATCTCTGTAAATTTTGCGTGGCGTTAGCTGGTGCGTTGTTGTGATTGATTCCTTCATTTAGACGAATGCCAAACACAAACGAATGGACCGATCAGGCTGAAACTTGGTGTGTGTTCTTCCAAGAGATGCTGATAACTAAACATAATCCCGATACGCGTTAGAAGCCGTCTCTCTGACTTTGCACGGACTTTTTAAATGACCCATGCGTATATAATTGGCACTTACACCCTTTGCATGGTGTTTGGACGAGCTCCTCTTCCTATTTGCAGTGTCGTGATATTCTTCAACAAATCGAAGATTCTACAGTTTTACGTCGCTTCCGAACGCCAGATGTTATTTTATGAGGAGCTTTTTTCATGAGCGAAATACGAAGAGTCGTACGTCCGCCTGGGGGTACCGCTAAAGGGTGGCTAAGTTTTAAGGGCCGGTGTTGATTTTGAATAAAATTCAATTTTTTTAAGAAATTATTATCATTTCTCTTTATTATGATAATAATGGTATAGTTCAATTACGTATGAAACTAAATATTGGCCAAATGGCCGCCGCGGCCTCGGCGGCACACCTCCATCCGATGGTCCAAATTTTCGATGACGCTGAGGCATAATTGAGGTTCTATGCCGTTAATGTGCCGAATTATCTCATCCTTTAGCTCTTGAATTGTTGCTGGCTTTTCGACGTACACCTTTTCTTTCAAATAACTCCAAAGAAAGAAGTGCAACGGTGTCGTTGACGTTTAGGTGTGGTTCACATTGAAAATCGGCCTTTGAAATTTAGCCACCCTTTACATAGAAAAAAAGTGTTCTGTTATTTGGTGGTTCATGCCTGGAGATTCGAACCCGGGTCCTACCGAATAGTAATCACCCACCCACACATTAAGCTACGATGGCCGCATAATTGTTTTGCTATTCATGGAATAAGTACAGGGTGTTACATATAATTTTTTTTTTTTCTAATCATATGCTAATTTGATAGTGCCAGCTGTTTTCCCCTAGAAATCTTCACATAAAATCTGTATTGTATCACCACGGAATGAAATAAATCGCGCTCCACAGAAAAAACGTCAGAAAATCCTGCAAAATTATTTGCAAACCCTGTGTGGGTTTATTGAAAAGAAATCGAAATGATATTTTCCGGTGTAGCGAATTTTCATCACGCCAGGTACGTTAACAATGACGCATCTGCCAATCACAACTGATTATCGAGAGACCAATGCATCCTCAGAGAGTGGCAGTTTGCTGCTGACTTCTGAATATAACGATGTCAGGCCAATTTTTCTTTGAAAATATTTTTTAATTTATTTAAAAAAATGTTTTTTATTATTTTTAAGTTTGTTCAGGGTCATCCTTAAAGAAATTTAAAAATTTAAAAAATATCAAGCAAAATTATTTTTATTTATTTTCTATCTCAAACCGTTTTTGAACTTTGCATTTGGGTCATAGTTGAGCAGCTTATGCGGATTATGAAGTCTAGGTGTGCTATAAATAGTGGGAAATAGGAAAAACTAAGATTTTTTAGATTAAATTTAAGCAAATATAGGATTATTAGTGACGAATGAGAGTGGTGGCGCGGCCTGGGGACTGTGGAAAGGGAGTTCCATCATAAAAACATGCCTATAACCTTCATTGGGTGAAAACATGAATGTATCAAAACTTTTACGTCATTTGATGTTGTAGTGATGCGCGGACAACGTACAGACATTCACCTTGATAGTATAGATTATTATTGACATCAAATAGTATACAAAAACCAATAGTAGGGTGGCACCAAAGTAAGCGTCTTAAAAAAAAGATATGTGGCTTGCCAACAGGATTTTGGCTCTTCATCTGAAACGAAAAAGTTAAACTGATTATTATTCTGCAGGATTGTCATTCTGGCAGGTGCTGCAATGAGAAAATTTATTTGGAAAATAACAAAATGGCGAACTTTTGAAAATACCTTTTTTTTAAAAGCCCGGTATAAAATCAAAACGATCGCATTTTTTTTTCTTTAAAAAAAATTTCTTAAGAATATCTATAAAAAATGAGTACTTGACCAGACCTTAATGTCGTTTTTTATTTATAGGCATGTTCTGAAAATCGTGCGATTTCAATTCGGATCCGAAATGGCAATTCGTACGATTTTGTTTTGGGTGTTCTGTAATTCGTCCGATTTCATTTAAATTCGAATTTAAGTTTGAAACAGCTGATTTCTCTTTGGCAATTAAACAAACCAAATGACAAAAGAATTCGTTGGCAAAAAATACGAAATAATTTCAAAATAAGAGGATTTAATTAAAAAATTATCATGTTTTTTATGGCAGCTTATGTGTTAAACGAACAGGAGCAAGATTACCAAAGTAGAATAGATAGGCGGCGTTTAAGAGACCATTCGAATCCTCTCAGTGCACCGGATTCTACGTAAGATTAGAAATGGTTATAATTTGTGGCATTCATTAAGTTTTTCTACTTTAGATTTGTTTCCAACTATCGCCTAAACAAGTACGCTTTTTTAGAAGTACTGAATGAAGTAAAATCTTTCGTCAAGGAAACGTCCATACCTATTTTATTAAAGCTGGCAGCAAGTCTTAGGTTTTTCGCAGAAGGTTCCTATCAACGTTCCGTCGGAAAGGATACAGATATTGCTATGGGTAGAAGCACAGTCTCAAAAATATTATCCGAAATGATCAATGCTTTGGAAAATGTTCTGTGTCCTAAGTGGATTAAGCTGAAAATGTCTGAAGAGGATTCTAGAAAATCAAAACTTCATTTTGTAGAAAAATTCGGTATTCCAGGAGTAATAGGGTGTATTGATGGAACACATGTGGCTCTGATTAAACCTTTTGAGAACGAGCATCTATTTTTTAACCGAAAAGGATTTTTTAGCATAAACACAATGATTGTAAGAATGAATTTAAATTGTGTTTCTAAAATTTAAAATTTACTGCCTTTATTTTACAGATTTGTGATTTTGATATGATAATAAGAGCAGTTGATGCAACTCGGCCTGGTGCAAGCCATGACGCTTTCGTATTTAGTATGAGCAGTGCAAAACACCATTACCTATCGCAGTATGAAGCTGGTGACCGAGGGTCTTGGCTACTGGGAGATTCTGGTTTTGGTATAGAGCCATTTCTACTGACTCCATATAGAAACCCAGGCCCAAGATCGGCTAAACACAGATTTAACCAGCAGCATGCAAAAGCACGTAACATCGTTGAGCGTGTTATAGGAGTATTAAAAAGTCGGTTTCGTTGTTTGAAAACTACCCTGCCATATACGCCGCAAAAGGTAGTGAAGATAATAAATGTTTGTTGCGCACTACATAACATATGTAGGAGTAATCAAATAGATGACATTGAAACAGAAACCGTATTAGAAAACAATCCAATTGATGAGGAAATTGCTGAAAATGAGGAAAACAGTAGTTTATATAGTGTTGGCAGAAATATAAGAGACTCTATTGCTAGAAATTTAATATTATGAAACATAAAATTTATTCATATTAAAAGTAAATATATACATAACATTTCAATAAGATTCTTTTATATTTATTTTTTAGTCTCTATCTCAAGCATTTTAGTTTTAATATTAACTGTTTCCTGTTGCAACTGCTCCATTTTGAGGTAATGTCTTTGCTTTTGCTCTATACTTTGAGTCTTCAAGCGATTTTGCTCTGCCAGCAATTCATTTTGTTTCTCAACAACACGACGAAGTCGTCGAATCTCTTCCCTTTCATCTTCCTGCGATTTTGCAATCTTGTGTTGGTTTTCGCAAATGTTATCTAAAGTTGTGGATATTTTCTCCATACAACTAGATTGCGTTGCCATACACGACTGAAGGCTGTCCTGCGTTGACACTCGTGGCCTTTTTGCAGCTCTCGGGGTAGCCACCGCTTCCCTACTTGTTTGGGGACGTTCTTCCTCAGATTCGATAGCGCTATTATTATCTTCTGTCCCAAAGCTTCTACAATGGCTTATGCCCTCAACGGCTGCAAAAATTCCACAAAATCTTGCAACACATTTTTCTTTGCTCGTCAGTACATGCTTATTAAAGGGTCCACCTCCTGTTGCCCTCGATTCTAGATTGTTATGGGCAACCTTTTTCCGAATGCACCCCTTCCAGTCAGACCATATCTTGAAAAAAGACAACTCAAAAATATTTATTTTAATATTTGACTAAATACTTACTTTTTTCCATCCATTAACATCTTTTTGGGGCGGCCCTTCTGCATTTAGCAGCGTCGTTAGCTCTTTCCACTTTTCCTCAACAGCAACTCTGTCGCCCTTCGAAAAATTCTTCCCCAAATCTGGATGAGATTCCATAAACTCGACTAAAATTAGCTCTTGCTTGGAGTTCTTGTGTTTTCCCCTAAAAGTTTTTGAATAAGTTTTAAATATTTTAAATAAACACTTTTATTTACATAAATATATGCAGTTATTTTGAGTAAATACTCACATTTTGATAAATTTATTTCAACAAACAGTTTTAAGAATATCACAAACCGCTAACGTTTAAGTTGCCGAAAATAAAACTGGAAAATTTTAACGATTTCGATTTCCAGAACAGGGTGAAAAAACGATTTGCTGATGTTCGAAAAAAAACGAAAACGGAACGATTTACAGAACATGTCAAACGATTTGAAAACGGAAAATGCGAAAATATTGCCCGAAAACGATTTGCAGAACATGCCTGATAAATAAATAATTTACAAAGCACTGGCTGCACGAGTAAATATTAACTTAAAAAAAATTTAAATATAGGTGATTAATTTTTTTGGCTATAGAAGAAATTTAGAGGGTAGCATCAGAAAGATTTATTTTTGTTTTTTGTTTTGGTGTCCATCCTAAGAGCAACCACATTTTCTGTTGAGGAGCCCCCGGTGGTCTAGAGCTCGAAAATTTAGGGTATTTTAGGATTTTTTTTACAATAAAAAAATGTAAAACGACATTTAAATTTTTTAAGCTGTTTACTTAAACTCTTTTATATACCAAAATGAATTTTTTTTAATTTTAAAAATAGCGCTGAAGTTGGCCCTCCAGAAAAATTGGACCTGGACGGTTTTGTCCATTTTGGCTCTTTTGTTTATCTGGAACACAGAAACCAAAAAAAATATTAATCATTATGACTGGAGCTATGTCCCGCTATTAGAATAACTAAAAAAAAAATTGACAAAAAGGCGCCGTTTTGAATATGACACTCTAAAAATCGGCTTTTTCAGTTTTTTAATAAAAAAAAAACGAAATAATTGAAATAATAATATGATTCTAGAAGGTGAACGATATGAAGTGTTACCAACTTCACACTGCTTGTATCTGTAAAACAGCTTATGACATCAACGTCAAAATTGTTCTAATGACAGTTCAATATATTGTTTATGAGCCATCAAAAGCATTTGCGTCTCAGTTTTGTTGAATTTTTTTTCTGTGATGGAATTCAAACGTAATACCTGTTGTGTGATTGCGTTATATTTGGCTGGGAAATCACAACCAGCCATTGTTCGTGAGCTCAGCCACCTTAAAGTGAATAAAATGTTTGTGTATCGTACTATAAAACGTTACAATGATACTGTTAGCATTGCAAAACGCTATGGAGGTGGACCAAAAAAACCGCAACAACGCCAGAAATGATTCGGAAAGTGATGGCTCGACTTGAACGAAGTCCACGTCGAAGTGGAAGAAAAATGACCAAAGAACTGAAAATATCTCAAGGCAGCATTCGACGCATATTGAAAAATGAGCTCAAGGTCAAGGCTTACAAGTTCCAAAAAGCACACGATCTTTCACCCCAGCAAAAAACAGTTCGGTGCGAAAGAGCAAACAGTTCGTTGCGCTTGCACGAACGTGGCGAACTTCCTAACATTGTATTTTCTGATGAAACAAATTTCCCAATTGAGCAGTTCATAAACACTCAAAACGATCGTGTTTACTTGACCGAATGCTCATACGAGAATTTCAGCCTACGTATGGCCACTCGGAGCAATTTCCCATCGCAAGTAATGGTTTGGGCCGCAGTGACCGCTGATGGACGTCAAAGTGAGCCTGGTGTCAAAGTGAATGCGACTTATTATCGGGAAAAGGTTTTAGAAGCTGCTTTCGGGCCGTGGACACGCAAACATTTCGGTCGTAGACCATGGACGTTCCAACAGGACTCGGCACCGTCTCGTAAAGCTCGTGTGAACCAAGAATGGTTAACAAATCATGTTCCACACTTCATTTCGACCACACAATGGCTTTCGAATTCGCCAGATGCAAATCCGATGGACTATTTCTTCTGGTCCATTTTGGAGAGCAAGATGAGGACTAAAAAATATGCCAGTATGGATGCGCTGAAAAAAGCGATTATACGAGAATGGGCCAAAATACCTCAAGATCACATTCGTGGAGCATGCAACTCATTTTTTGACCGTTTGAAGGCTATAGTCAAGGCAAAAGGTGCTCATATGGAGCTAAAGTGAATATATGTTAAAATTGTAATCATTTTTGAACAAATTTGTCTTTGAAATCAATAAGAACTAATTTCACTCAAAAAAGTTATGGGGTTTTGAATAGGTATCATTTCATATCGTTCACCCTGTAGTACAGAGGATAGCCATAGCTGTTGTGAAAAACATATTAATATTTCAGACGATTCGGTTGAATGGTTTTTTTTTTGACAACACCACGCCGAAAAAAGTAGTTTTGAGATAACTGAATTTAAAGTTTTGAGAGTGGCCGCGTGACGAATCTGACTCGGCTTGCCTTAAATCTATCGCACTTAATTATCTGCTGGACACATTTTTAAAACCTTCAAGTGGGCACCGCGCCCATTTTCGTCCTGTTCGAGGATTTTTTTAAAAGGTTATATCCATAAATCGACAGATAATTAAATTTTAGGAAGCTACCTGAAAATTTAAGTCGTTAGCTATAATATAAATATGTTGAATTCAAGTCCAAAGTTGAAAAATTTTGACCAGAAAAGTCCCGGTTGCCCAACGGAGGTTTAATGTACGTTACCAGCGCCCAAGTGAAAAACCTTTCAATGACAAAAGATTATCCAAAACTTTAAATTATATCAAAAAAGAAATTTGATCACAAAAAAAGTCATCAGAGCCCTCAAATTAAATAGCTCATACTTCTCCATTAACCCCAAAAATAATAATTATCCCCAATTCGTAACTTAAATTTCTTTACAACGTGACCTCAATGCTTGGTAGTAAACGAGAACTTTTCAAAATTAAAAATGACGTCGTTAATCATTACTTCAGCTTAACAAAGTTTTCACGCACACACACACAAACGCATCATAAATAAACATAAATGGCCGGCAATTTGACGTCATTATGTTGAAAATGCGTAAAACATAGCGTGCATGGGGCATGTGGTGAATAAGTTATACCTACCATACACTGCACAATGAACACACACTGCGCTACCAATGACGTCACTAAAGTGCGAGCGAGTGCGCTGCTATAAAACGGTTGGCTGCTAGAATAGAATGCCCGAATTAACATAAAGTTATACAACATTTGACGACAGAAATACAAAAAGTGACATAACATTCGAGGTATACTTTGAGGAGCGCAATCATGTTGGTTATTCGCTCAGTTATCCATTGCGCAACTCGCTGCTCAGTTAACTGTGCGAGTGTGTGTGTGTGTGTGCAGAAACAAATCGCTCACTATTATTTATCTCATTCTCTCACACGCTCTCTCTCTCTCTCTCGTGAGCACATACATATATGGGAGATATATTCCCAGCTTATCAGAGCTCTCGCAAAGGATGCTGCTCCAATGCTGCTGAGTCTAAAAGATATTAAAGTAGTTGCTCTCTCGCACTCACCTGTGCCTCCCTTGCACTTTTATCTCACCTACGCACCTCTGTGGCCTTGTATTGTTGCTCTGTATTATGAGTGTCTATAATTTCCTCACACTATTTTTCGTTTCACACTGCGAAAGTGTGAGCAAATAGTGCCCTTGCGCAGCGTTGCCACATTTTTAGTTGCTCATTCGTTACTCTGCTCTTCTCACACTTACTAAATGTGCGCATAATTTCATGTGAATGTATGTAGATATGTGTGCAGGTATATACAAATGTACAGCAATCATTTACACATTGTGTTGTTGTATTGGCAATGAAAGCCAGCTCAAACATATCCTTGAACTCAACTTTCCCCGAGGTTGCTTTGCCTACTAAATACCTTACACCAATGCTTCTCTCCCATACTAAATACCAAACCTACTTTTGTCCCTCGCCTTGTACTGTTTTCGGTTGTATTTTGGCCTTTCTTTGCGAACAATCGTCGGGTCACCAACGCACGCTAGTATTTGTACACATCGTCTGATCAAAGTGAATATGAAAATAAGGAAGCAAAAGCAACAGCTTATGTACACATACCCAGGGAGACATTTTAGGCGCGATGGCTGTGAGGTGCGAAAGCATGTAGTGGGAAGAACCTGACGGATATTAAATATTTACTATGGATTAAAATGTTTCATCGAATGTTGACAATGATATGCAGGGTTACGAATGCCTCTCCGAAAAAATTGTTCCTCTTTTGATACCAATCAGCCGTCTGGTTGTGTAAAGTTACAATACCTTCTAGAAAAATCACTTGGTGTTACCTGTAGTCGAATTGTAACACTTGCTTTTAACCCTCTTACCGGAATACAAAATTATAAAATGCGAAAATTGCCGGATATCGCATTTGGAAGTCGAATAAATAAAATACATCTAAATATCAAAGAAAAGTGTTGTTAGAAACTTGAAATTTTGTACTGCACCAACCTATGCATGACTACCATTCGGTATTGGTTGGGTTCGAATCCCATCATCGGCATAAAGCTTTAAATAATGGAATGTAGAATGAGTGAATATAGCAAAGAATAAAAATCATTCCTACATATCTGAAAAGTAGGGACGATATAAAGCCACAAGGTAGCATTCTTCGCCTAAACTTGTTTATACTTTTCATTAAGGACATTGGTCATTGTTTCAAGTATTCTAAATATTTACCCTATGCAGTATTAGCTCTAGAATCTCGTGGGTTTTCTCACAGATCACTATGCACGAGGAATTCATGCTGTGAGACTTGGAATCACCGCGAGTCCTTTTTGCGCTGGATGTATGGAGGATGAGGTGAAATCATCTCAGCACCTTCTCCTTAGCTGCCCTGCTCTGGCGGGTGCTAAGATCTAGGCATCTTGGCTCTTACTTCTGATGAATTTCATCACCAGCACAAAGCGGTTGATGCAATCGCAGCATAATAATCGTTCGAAATCCACACACCCTAAACCCATTCTCCTAACCATCCCAGCACCACCTCTCCCCGCCCTCTCCCTGTATCCCATCGGTCTTTCTCTTTCACATCACCTCCTTCAACCTCACAAAGGGCGAATTCATTTTTTCTTCGTTCAAGTGTGCTCATTCCTTGGGCAACCATACCAACCTAACCTACCCTATGCAGACGATTTGAAACTTTTTCGCAGAATCTCCTCTCTATCAGATGCATTGTTATTACAGGAAGGCTTGAATGCTTTGACTGACTGGGCTCTGCAAAACATACTTTGTCTAAATACAAGTAAGAGTTATCATATGACGTTTTCCAAGTCCATGAATCCGCTTTCCTCAACTTCTTATGTCTCAAATGTAACTCTTATCTCAGTCAATGAAATTCATGATCTTGGTGATATTTGTGATTCGTCTTTTACACGGTTTATCCAGATTAACTCTATTATTCCAAAGGCATTTGCCAATTTAGCTTTTTTGCGATGTTATGCTAGTGATCTTAAAGACCCATGCACTAGAAAGATCTTTGCCTGTTCGAAGTTGAAGTCCGTCCGTCATCTGGAATCCGATATTTTTCCCACATTCTCTTAGACTTGAAAGAGTTCAACGCAATTTTGTAAGTTTGCTCTTCAACCTTTACACATTGACAGGCCCATGTCATCTTACACTGCTAGGTGCATGCTTATCAATGTCTTATCACTTGGGATCCGACGACGTATTCAAAGCTTTATGTTTATATACCTACGATATAATATCTAGTACTGTTAGTACTGACTGTTCACATCTACTAGGCTAAATGTTCCTATTATAGGAGAGTACTTCGCTCGTTCCATTTTATGTTGAAGTTCTCAGATCTAAAAGTAATTACCTTAATTTCGCCTTTCCTATAAGAGGACTTACAGAGTTTAATCGGCTTTCTAGAAGTCTTGATCTTGATTTTACCATACCAAGCTCTCTGTTTAAGTCAATTATTGAGTCTTGCTACTTTTTAAATGAACTATCTATTTAATTTTAGTTCTTAAATTTTGGTTATTTTACCTGTAAATCTAGTCAGTAAGGCTGTTACCATTGAGTTAAATAAAGAAATAAAGGAAAATAATAATAATAATAATTAAACTTCAAATGGATTGGTCATGAGTTCCGATTAAGTTATTAGGAAGATTAATTCAATCGTAGTTCCTTGCGGAGAGAAAGGTTTTGCGGTCAGAAATAATTTCCTCATGCCAGCCTATTGGGTATATTACCAGATAATCTGGAAACTTAGATTGTTCAGGTTGTAGAGAAGTTTACGTATTATTAAACAAAGAGAGCACTCCCCTTGCTAGCAACCTCTTGTGGCCTTGACAAACAACTATTGTTACTCCTAGGTCTGCACTGATTGTTCTAGATTTCAGCATCGATGCCATCCATCTTATGATGAGTTTAGGTCCGCCGTTTTAAGATAGGATAGAGTTGATTGCCTCTTAGGATGTATTGTTGAAATCTCCTGATATATCGATAAATGCGCAAAGTGGGATTTCTTTAGACTCAATATATTTTTCAATAGTAGTTACAAGTCTGCCTGTGTGATGTAGTCTCAGTAGATTTGCCTTGTTAGTAGCCAAATTGAAGTCAATGCAGTGCGAAATGTACTTAGATGTTTTCCCTTATGAGCTAAAACTAATCAGTCTGTATGACTTAGGTGGTGTAACTGTTCGAATTTTTTTGGAACAAATACAACCTTTATTTCTGCCCATCTCCTAAGTCCATATTCTAGCAATAAACTCTTTTAATATGATCTTTCCTTGTTTTTAATAAAAATTATATTTTCCACATAGAAGGGTTGAAATACGGTTATTTTTGATATTTTTATAAAACTTTGCAAACTTGAAAAATTTTTAGAACATTGGAAAAAAAAATTAAAAAAAAACTTTGAAATCTTAAAAAAAAAAATTTGTTAAAAATTCAATTTTTTTAATTATGAAAAAAAAATGTTATAACTTTGCAAACTTTAAAAATTTTTAGAACATTGAAAAAAAAATTAAACAAAAAAACTTTGAAAACTTAAAAAAAAATTTTTTAAATAATTAATAATAAATTTTTTTAAATACATTTTGTTTTAATTTTTTTTTTTCAATGTTCTAATTTTTTTTTAAATTTTGCAGAGTTTAAAAACAATTTTTTTTCATAACTTGTGAAATCAAATTGTTTTTGTCAAATTGAAAAACGAAGATCGGGATTTTGAAAAACCAAAATTTTGTTATTTTTTTTTTGTTTATATTTTTTTTTATGATTTGGGGAAACAAATTTTTCTTGTTATATTGAAAACGAAGATTGTAATTTTGAAAAACTAAGATATTGTTTTTGTTTTTTTAGTAACAGCTGAGACTATGCTCCGTAGTCCCTGAAAGTTTTATAGCTTTTTTATGACTTTTCGAGCTATACTCAAATATGTTCAGCAAACCAGTTAACACTCTGTGCAAATTATTGCTTTATTTAAGCACTCGTACTAGTATATTACGTCCGGTTGCAAATCGATCGTATTTGAGTATGACTCGAAAAGTTATGGGAATCCCACTATGCAACTGTCAGCGACTGCCTCTCATAGTTTTACCATAGCTTGAGGAATTACTAAACATAATCTCAGCCGCCGTCGCCGAATGGGTTGGTGCGTGATTACCATTCGGAATTCACAGAGAGGTCGTTGGTTCGAATCTCGGTGATAGCAAAATTAATAAAAACATTTTTCTAATAGCGGTCGCCCCTCGGCAGGCAATGGCAAGGCTCCGAGTGTATTTCTGCCATGAAAAAGCTCCTCATAAAAATATCTGCCGTTCGGAGTCGGCTTGAAACTGTAGGTCCCTCCATTTGTGGAACAACATCAAGACGCACACCACAAATAGGGGGAGGAGCTCGGCCAAACACCTAACAGAAGTGTACGCGCCAATTATTATTTTTTTTTTTTTTATAAGAAAACAAACTGAGCGTGTTTTTCAAAAATGACATAAAAAGTTTCCCAAAAATTTTGAAAAAAGGAAAACAAAAAAGATTATTTAAAAAGTATGTTTTTTTTCTATAAAATTAAGTTCTCGCTGTTTTTTTTTTCTTTTTTTTTTGATGAAAATACAACTTTATTCTGGAAAAATGGTTACAAGTGAATCATGGAAAGTATTGCCCATCGCTGGCTACTACTTTTTCCCATATTTCTGGTAGATCGGACGGCGCAATATCTCTAGAATATGACGGGTGGGGTAGAATTTCATATAAATGGAACTGCTGGTCAGCTGGACCATGTGCCATCGATCGGTACAGGTGTTAATCGGACGGCGCAATATCTCTAGAATATGACGGGTGGGGTAGAATTTCCCATTTCAGTATTTCCAGGTAGGCTTTAACGGGTTGGTAACTTAGTTGCGCACCTAATATTTCAAATATTCCAAAATTATTTAATTTTTTGTTTCAAATTTTTTAAGTCTATTTCTTTTTATACAAGCCTACAAATGAACCAATTTTCAGAAAAATTTGCGACAATGTCTAAAATACCTAGATCACTCCACATGGAATCGCTCTAATAAGAAATCCATTAATTGGCGATAAATACCTATTTGCTATTCGTATTAAGACTTTTTGTTGCATGTTTCAAAAACTTTTCTCTGTATTTTCGTTAAAAATCCAGCAAACTGAATATCCATTGAACTAATAAGAAACTGTACTCTTTAGTGAGTATTTTCTCACGGGGATGCACATTTCATTTACAGCTTCATTAGAACACATACACATGCTTACGCCGCCATGCAAACTGCCCATATGTATTTGATTTACCGACCATTACTCGGTTGGAGCCATGAAATCACTTTTGGCCATTTTCATGATGTTGTCATGACAACAGTCTGACGTTTTTTCCGCATTCATGTCCATTGCACTATCTACAGCCCTTGACCAACACAACCCCAGAAGCAGTTGTAGTATTAACAGTGGAAAGACAAAAGGAAAAAAGGCAAATGGCCATCAACCTACATACGTGCAGATACCAAATCTGCTGCGCAAAGAAGATACATGAAAAAGTGATAACAAAAATAGTGCGAATGTAAAAAAAAAACAGGAAAAAATAAACAGGAAATCACAATAAATCGATATAACTCTGTATACTTTTACTGAGGCAGCAGATGGAAGGACGATTTGCAGCAGATGTGATGACATCGGTGGCGCCTCAGTCATTTCCGGAGTTTAGTGCTGAGCTTCAGTAAACGTGTGGTTGTTTTTGTAGCATGGCTTTATCAACGCCTTGCGAATGTTGCCAATGGCCTTTAGCGCCCCGATAGCACAGCTTTTATGCTTAGTTTAACTAAAATGTTTACGCATCTTTTGTTTACGGTCCATTTCGTTTGATGACACTGTAAGATTTTACAGGATTACTAACAAACTTACGCGTGCATTTTGCCATTTACAGTAAACTTTTATTTGTTGTTGACATGCATTTCAGTTCAACTGATTGTAACCTTTGCTTCACTCAGCAGCAATCAAAGTCGATCATTCGAAGTGATTTCTGCCTTGTTTGCTAACTTCTCTCACCGACTTCCGTATTTGTGGTTTCGAATTGTCGCATGATGAGGGAGCATTGAGAGACATACACACATGAATACATATATTTACATAGCATATCTCGTACGTGGAATGCATATGCATGGCGCATGCAAAACATAATCAACCACCCCATTATTTTCAAAAATGAGGGCAGAAAAATATTTCATGTACGATTTTCTAGCAGTCAGAGGAATAATTTGAAAATATGAGGAGGCTGTCATCTGCCATGAATCCGAAGATGAGTCATCGCCCTGTATTTGTATAGAACATAAAATTTACACCCTCCAATCCAAAAAAGGTGAACGCTTTACAAATATAAACAATCGGTGTGTATTTTGAGACAAATATTTTTTATTAATTAAAATCTTTGGCTTCTGATTCCATACAAACTTTTGCAGTTTTTTCCAAGTTAAGGAAGAAACTATCGAACCTTTATGTTGAACCTTTTAAAAATGTTTAAATACATCTTTTTTTTTTGGAATAGAGGGCGTAATGTAGTATACGATTACGATAGCTTACACACCACTGATTTGACTAAACAACCTCATTCGGGGTGGATTTTCTGGACTAAGTAAGTGCAAGTGTGTATGTGCGCAATTTGTCCTCTTCGAAGTGCTAAACATTGCTTTAATGGGCTTGTATTGTAAATACTCACACTTAATGATTTTTGTAATTTGATGCCATTATTGCGGTAATGATTAAAAGTATCGCTCCCATTGAAGATTCATTATTGTTCAGAAGGGTGTTTTTTTACATTTTGCGAGTTCTGTTAAAATATTGACAGTAAATGTGAGTGATTCCAGACTTAAGTGATCGACTCTCTTCGATTAATAACAGAGATTGCTTCCGCTTGAGCTGATATTCGAGAGCACTTATAAATTCTGGCGAAATGGTTCCAGCTCCATTATAAATAAAAAAACATACTTATGCTGTACAGTGGAATGAAATGCTAACTAGAGGAAGTAATCTATCATAAATTTTCGAGAGTGAATAATCTATCAAAAAGCATTTTTGTTTTCGTAACTTCTTTCTGAAACAATAAGTTCGGAAGATTTGCTTCAAATGTGGCACGAGTAAAATCCTGGATGGCATGCTGGGGCTTCCTGGACGGGTGGACTATACAGTCTTGCCTATACTTGCCATTACAATGTTCACGACTCTCCTACCCTCGAGGGAAGAGTGGGAATAGGACGAGGTAAGAGAGGGCGAATTTATTCATATATACACAGATGGCTCAAAGCTCTAAGGCAGGGAGGGCGGAGGTATACATATATTCCGAGCATCTGGGCATCTTCTTCAGTCACTTGCAAAATCGCCCGACAGCTGTGGCCGACTCTCAATGCTAAACGCACAGAACTTCTACTAAAAAGAGATAAGCACAGTCTTAACACACTGATTATCTGGACGAGGAAGAGGAAGATACGATTCCGCGCCTTCTGTGTCAGTGTCCTGCTCTATCCAGACGTAGACTCGCTATTTTGGGTAGACAATGCTTTAATGAATTGGAAGATTTCGGCTCTGTCGGTGTTAAGGATTTTACACAATTTTTTAAATACTCATTGGTTTTAGGAGAAATAAGGCCAAGTTCGACACGCGGCTTCACAATGAGCCTGAGCGTGTCCACAGTAGACAACCGCTTCAATCTAACCTAACCTAATCTACTCCCACGTTTGATCGAAACACTCTTCCTGATTTAAGCCCACTTAGATTTCATTAAACTTTTTCAGAAAAAAAAAATTGTAAGTATCTGTATGTAAGTAATAAATTATATCACATTTTAGAAATAATTTTGTGTATAGAGAGATAAGGCCTATTGTGACCTCTACGTTTCACAATTTTTCATCTAGATATATGTAATTGTCTTATGAAATCTAAGAAGGGTATTAAGACTAGTTAGAAAGTAAGTTCATTCCTCTCAACCATACCAAACCGAGATATTGGTCTATATTTTTCTCCTCTCGATGTTATCGCATTGGTAGTTCATATCTCTGGTAATGAGACGCAGAATTGGCAAACATAGATTGACCATATCACGAGCCTTTATAGAGGACTTTGTGGTGTGCCGTGAGAATTCAAGCATCGTTCCCACGACAGTCCGTTATCAATTACCAAAGCAACCTGGATTTATATCCAAGGCTATCCGACTAACCCAGATTTAAGTTAAGGAGTATCACTCCAGCATTATTACCCATGCCTGCAAGCATTTTTACTTAGTTCTCTAAGTGGTTTGAACCTTTTATGTTAAGATTATAAACTCCCTAAAGCACAAATATCTGACGCAGCACCGCATGTGATGTCAGTCTAGGCCCCGCAGTATGAACCCTTTTCAACTTCTTTTTTATGACCAGAAAGGGACTCTGGTTCTATTAACACCTTTTAGCCATAAGAGTCAAACATTTATATGGTAATGCCAATTGGATTCAAATTCCAGAAGTACCTTGGTAATATGCTATTAAGATCATGGGCATCTACCTACGATGAAACCTACTAGAGCCTCACTTACGCCGCAATGTGTTAATAGTCGTTTGACTGCTCACATTTTTCCAGACCAAACCATAACTGACCAGAATAAAATAAGCTCTGTTTGAGAGTTGCTTCAGTTCGTAGAACATTTGCGACTACTCTGACGTTCGGCCAAGTAACGATAAGGAGTTTTTGCAATCACCTGGCGGATATTTTCTGTGTAAAGACGTTGTGTTGTGTGTTACCTTCCGCATTCGTCCAGTAATGTCGAGCTGCCTTATGGAATCAAATACAATCGTTTAGCCTAGTGGACCTATATCGCAGTTCGTCCATGTATCCATTACGACCAGGTACCCATAAGAGGTTGTTGTTGTTGTTGTAGCTGTATAAACCTTCCGCATGCATGCACAGGAAATACTGCTGGAGTAGCAGTGCTTAGTCGGATATAAAACCTTGTCGTTCCGGTAACGTAAAACTGACTGTCGTGGGAGCAACCCATATGAGGTGGATCTTGTTCGTGGTTGCGATATCTATTAATAACAGAGAACACTCCCACACCAACTTGGAGTTAGTCTCATTTACTTCTAAGACCGGGTGCGCAGTCCTGCTGCCCAATGGTATGAAAATGTATGTGGTAATCAGTTGCCTCATCGTACTTAATTGAATGGCATGCAGCATCGCCTTAAAAATGGAGCTCTATGTTAATCAAGCGAGGAAGTCTAAGTTATATACTATGTATTTATATAGGTCGTTGCTTCGAAGACAACGTCGGTCATGAAGCTATCACTATGGCATATATGGTTGTTGCTTCACAATTTAAGTCGTTCCCTGCCCAAACCTACGGGACCTACTTTAAAGTAATGCCTTAAAATTGCAAGTGAAATTATACCTCGAGGGGTGCCGGTTTACAATGCTAATACGAAGTGCTTCATTCTGGTATCTTATGCTGAAAGCGCATGTTTGTATTCGTTTTTTTCCCTGAATCTTTTCTGTGTTGAGTGTTACCCTGAAAAGCAGTGCCTCCTTTCAGATCATTATATGTAGAGAATATGTACGTTCAGAAGCGCTTTGAGATGTATAGTTGATCTGATACAGATTGCTCTAAAGATGCCCATGAAGGTTTTTTTTCTTGTTAACTCCTCTCGGGAGCATAGGGCCTCGACAAGACTTGTCTTGCGTTGGGTTCGTTAATCTATTTGATTTCTGACAGTGTAGGTGATTAGCGGCAGTCCTAGTCGTTGCTTAGGAACAACGAAGTCTTACTGTTTGGAGCGCCATCTGTGTTTCATATTTTTCTACCAGAAGGATCGGACAGGTGGTTGAGGACTTTGCTAAATTTGGTGTGTCTGCGCTATTACCGCGGCTGCCCGCTTCTCTTGCTGGCGCCACTGATGCAATGTGTAACTGTGTGCCCATGCAGGTTAGTCATTGGAAATTTTAAATCGGTAAGGGGGCTATAACTTAGGAAAATAATTTGGAGCTTAACATATGAGGTGCCCGATGTAAATTGGGTATTAGCTAAAATAATATGACAATACAGGGTGATTCAATAAGACCGCAGATTTCCTTTAATAAATGAAACAAACAAATTTATTTAAAAATTTTTTTTTTATTTCACAACATTTCTTAGTCCATTGCATTTATGCATGAAACTCAATACCCATAAAATTGCCGCCTTTTGGCAACACAAGATACTCATATTGAAATTTTCCATATTCGGGCTTTACTTATTTATAACGCGTTCGATTTCATTCTTCAGCTCTGGAATCTGCCCTGGGAGCTTCGTTCGCAAAAGGGCCAACATTTCATGGGCTGTGTGGCAAGTGACACCGTTATAGGAAGACCATTGAATTTTGATATCATATCGCGATAACGTTCGCCGTTTACCGTAACAGCGTTAATGGCATTATTTTCGCAGAAGTTCAATTCGATGACTCCGCCAACCCAGAAACTACAACAAACAGTGACTCGTTATGGGTTCATGGGTTTTTTTCTTGAATGGCAATTGGATTTTCAGTAATTCAAAGGTGGAAATATTGTTTGTTAAGTTACCCGTTTAAGTGAAATGTGAACCATCACTCACCAATGCGAAATGTAGGTACTTCTTGACCATTTTTATAAAAGATTTCAATCACTTGTATGTGTTGTTGAACTGAGTACGACTGTGACTAAGTTTGCCAAAGTGTGTAATGCCTTTGTATGGGGAAAAAAATAAAAAAAAATTAAATGAAATATAAAAAATTAAAAATTATTATTTGTGACCCTATACTCAACCCAGGAACGACGGGAGAATAAATATATGTAGATATATAAATTATCACAAATAACTGCTGTCAAGGATCTGCATTACCCTTGCATAACCCTATAATGAAAGGTGGTTACTTGCAAAAATTATACATCTTCCTATCGGGGTGCTTAATTTTGCGCCACCTTGTATGCGTCTTTAGGTCGTAATACCTCATTATGTATACATTAAGTACCATACGGCAGTTTATAGGTAACCTTACGGGTCAAAAAGTGTGTTTGGTAAAGCCAGTTGGGTGCTATGGCGTTCCAAAGATAGGAAAAAGGAGAAAATTAAATACATTCTTTAGTACCACTACGAACTTAATGGAAAGTCGAAGCAAGTGGCGTAATTTATAATTTACTTTTTTGTATAAAATATTTTGTTTGTTTCTAATAGCTTTTTAAAATGCGGACATGATGGCTCATATGTAGCCGCAAACGAGGCACATTTCGGTTGATCAGTCGGCGAAAATGTCGATCAAATCATGGGCATCGTCAAGATTAGCCAGCCTGCGGCCACGTATTTCTCTTATTGCACAGAAACAAAAGATAACCAGAAAAAGTTTTGGTGCAAATTGGATAATCCTAACTACCACAAAGAGATGGACCTAAATCGAGTAATCCTAACTACCTGTGTGTTATTTCCATCGTCGAAATAAAGCGAAGGACCATTTGGAACTTTTTCTAAGTGGAATGAAAATAATTTCTAAATTTAACTTTTTCAAATGGTCTGTGATAATGTTTTGGTCATCAAATCGTCACGCATAGAGATTATTATGCAAATGAATGATGTAGATAATTTCAAAATATCTAAAAACAACAAAGAATTATTCCTGCATGCGCACATAATCCGCACACAGAAGTATGTAAAGTTTTTTTAAACTCATTTTAATACTCATAGATATGCATACATATATGTACATATGCATGTAAGTATGTTTGCATGCATGTACATGCACATAATAAGCGGCACGGAAAAATGGTCAGCTGCTATGCTTTCTAGCAGAGTAGTTTGAAAAACTAAAAACGCACGCTCTGATCATTGACCGTCACGCTTCATGCGCTCAATTGAAATTTTCCTGAACTTGCCAGCGAGTCGGTACTAACACACTCAACGTCAACGAGCACGCGATTAAGGCAAAAATAAACGCAAACAATTTAAAACAACTAAAAAGTATTTACAAACACCAAAAATCATGCACCAGCAACATAAACAGCAACAACAACAACAACAATCAGAAAGTAAAACACAAGTAAAGCACAAGATTAAGAGTGGCGGAGATGTAGGCAGATATGACGAGGCGTATGAGCAACATACAAGTTATACAGGCATATGCACATGCAGACATACATTCATACATACATAAGCACATACATTTATACATACATACATACATACATACTTACATGCATAAATACATATGTGCAACAGTATTTTTTATTCATCACTACTTACAACAGCAGGTTGGGAATGAGCGCACAAGGCGCCGATTAGTAAACAACTAGCCGGCTGTCCGCTGGCATTTAATTGCGAGCGCTTGCATGCTTACATACTTAAAACGTACTTGCAAACTTAGTAGATACTTAGTGAATTATTTACAAGCGGCGTATGTGTAAAAATACAATAGGAATGTTGCTCGGTTGGCGTGTGGCAAGCGACGTTGTTGCTCAATTTCATATACACAATGATTCTATACTCTTATGTGTGTGTGTGTGTGTGTTTGTTAAAAAATGCGCCAAATATGTGGGTACACGCTTGTAAATCGTTCAAACGTCTGTTGGCCGCTTGTTATTGTATTTTTTTCAATTGTTTTTGCTGTCTGTTTCTAATAGTTTTTTAAAATGCGGACATGATTGCTCGTATGCAGCCGCATTTATGCTGAGTTGCAGATTAACTATGTGCTCGCATATTGATGTATGTATGTATGTATGTATGTATACATATTTTCTCTAATAGAAACACTCTTACGTGGTCGTACTGTGTATTATAATAACGGTGTAATTCGTGAAGCATTGGCAGGTTTTGGCCGTAATTTTCCTATTAATAGGTTCCATTTTTTTTATACAGTGGAAATCCAGTGAGAGCATTTGTGCACTCAGAAGTTATTTTTCCGCGAACTGGGTTCGGGTGTATTTATTTATTTATTTACAGACGTGAAATAATAATGAATTTATTCTTACACGTAAAAAAGAAGCACTGACTGCCAAGACTTTCTGCTCGCTGATGTAAAAGTAACAGATAGTTAGCTTAGAGGTCTTACACGTAAAAGTGAGACTAGAAAACTTAATTAATTAAGACTAGAGTAAAAATATAGTAACTATGTTAGAGGAGAAAACATCAAATCAATTTTTTCAAGCCTGATTTAACAAGAAGTTCTGATATTTTTGATTTATTTTCTGAGGAAGTATGAAAGTTCTTAACAGTGTAGAAGGTATTTGGCTTCGGAAGATACTTTTCCTGATTTGTTCAAAATGTGGGCAGTCGTCGAGTAGATGGTAGACCGTTAAAGATGATAAGTGACAGTGTTGTGAACATGGAGGGCTAGAACCATTGAAAACGCATGGATGTGTGGCGATTGTGTGCCCTAGTGGAAGGCGGGCAAGTGATTTGATATCATTGTAACGGTCGTTCGTGCGTATTAATGGCCGATATTCCTTGCTCAAGTAACCTCACCACCACGTAAGTACTATCGATTTTTCAAAGACATTTCGTAGACTAGGCGCCTTCGATTCGCCACGTCCTTGCCCGTTATCCCTAGGATCTGCTGACGTAACGGAAATTTGCATGTTAAAGCAACAACAAAGTTATCGCGCAAGATTCGAAGCAAGTGAGTGTGGTTATGCCTCATAAGACTAGTAAAGGGGAGTTAAATTTTAAGGGCCGATGTTGAATGTGAACCACACCTACACGACATTTTTTTCTGCATTTCATTTGACATTTGTCAATTTCAAGCTAACTCAATTTGAACCATAAAAAGATACACAATCGAGCAACGCGTTAAAGTTATTCAGGCTTATTATGAAAACGGGCGTCCAATTTTCGATGGAAATCATCATCAGTGATGAGGCACATTTTCACCTCAGTGGATTCGTCAATAAGCAGAATTGCCGCATTTGTGCGAATGATAATCCAAGAGTGATTGCCGAAAAACCAATGCACCCTCAAAGAGTGACTGTTTGGTGCTGTTTATGGGCCGGCGGCATCATTGGGCCGTATTTTTTCCAAAATGAGGCCGGTCAGGCAGTTACTGTGAATGGGGTTCGCTATCGTGAAACGATAAAGAACTTTTTATGGCTCGAATTGGAAGATATGGATGTGGACGATATGTGGTTTCAACAGGACGGTGCCACTTGTCACACAGCTAGCGAAACAATGGCTCTTTTGCGCGAAAAATTTGATGGCCGAATAATCTCACGTCGCGGCGATGTCAGTTGGCCGCCAAGATCATGTGATTTGACACCGTTGGACTTCTTTCTTTGGGGTTATTTGGAAGAAAGGGTGTACGCAATTATGCCTCAGCGCCATCGAAAATTTGGACCATCGGATGGAGGTGTGCCGCAGAGAACTCGGCGGCCATTTGGCCAATATTTTGTTCCATGCGTAATTGAGCCATACCAATATTATCATAACAAAGGGAAATGATAACAACTTTTTAAAAAAATTGTATTTTATTCAAAATCAACACCGGCCATTGAAACTTAACCACCCTTTATAACTCACTATTTTCAGTGCTGCCAACTCTCTTTCATTGAGAAGAAAGTCAACACAAACGGTGTTGACAGAGTACGCCACTTGCTAATACATGAATCGAAGAGGCCCTGTAACATGTTGGCTGAAAATTCCGGGCCCAACACATAGATGGCACTAGTTTCATTCCATTCATATCTTTTTAGGTTAGTACTAACCTTAAAAAGACAGCTGGTAAATTTTCATGATATTCTATTTATTAGTTCGTGAGTTATTGTTCTAAGAGAGACGCTACTTTTGTTATTTTCAAAGCAATGGATCTATTGGGTACCCGAACATAAGGGCATTGCGAATATCAGGTGTACACAGAATGCAGATAAATACGCCAGATTTGTCTAGAAAGGAAAGCTGAACTATCGTAGGTATAATGGCAGGCTACAATTTGTTAGCGGCACACGCATACAAAATGGGAATTGCAAACAATGATAGCTGCAGATCTTGCAATGAACTAATAGAACAGAGGGAAACTCTTTAACATCTTCTATGTTCCTGCCCTGCAGCTCAAGCTAGAACCAGATTAAAATGCTTAGGAGCTCCACAAAATGAGAGGTTAGAATGTCTCTCGGGGTTAAAGCTTCAAAGCTTGCTTAGATTCGCAAAAGACGCAGGCATATTACAAGAAGCCTACTACAAGGAAACGTAGGAGTCAAACTCCATCTGCTAGCACTAAGAACCCACTCCATCAAGGACCCAGAGGTCTATGTAAAGGCTTTCAGCCAGCCAGGTCAACCTAACTTAACCTGACCTTGATGGGACGAAAATACCGTTCCAGCGAAACAGTGGCTTGAAAAGTGTTATGGGGACTCCGCTCCATCAGAAACAACAACAAAACAGTGGTATGCTGACTTCAAACGTGGTCGTAGAGACACCGATGTTACATAACGCTGTGGACGTCCAAAATCGTTTTGAATGATATAAAAGTGAAGTTTTGTGAATTAGCTGACATCGTAAAGATATCAGGGGATAGATATCAGGAAGTGTTGGCTTTTTAATGCATGAGCATTTGACTATCAGAAGCCTCTGTTCAAAGTGGGTACCGCATTTGCTCACTGTTTTGTTTCATCAAGACAACGCACCGTGTTACAAGCCAATAAAAACAATGGCAAATCTACATGGAACTTTGTATTGCTATCATATCCATCGTATTCGCCAGATTTTGCTCCCAGCGACTGCTGGCTCTTCGCACACCTAAAAACATGCTCGCTGGTAAGAAATTTCAATCGAATGAAGAGGTTATCAATGAAACTGAGGCCTATTTTGAGGCAAAAGCTAAAGCGTTCTACAAAAGTGGTATTGAAATGTTAGAGCGGCGCTGGCGACGATTGCGTGGTTTTTGATGGAAATTACGTTGATGAATAAAACTAATAAATAAAAATAAAATAAAAAAAAAACGCTTTTCCTTTGTTAGACCGGGGTTTTTTCAGCCCATGTGTTATATATTTAGATTCGAAACTGCCGCTGGTGTTGCAAATATTTTTTCGCTTTAATGTTTTTTTGTATCATTACACTGATTGTAAATATCAAAAATGTTCTATTGAAAACTCAAATTATTTGGCCCTAACCCATTTTTATTCCCTATATATACAGAATATTTATTTCGATAACTTGAAATCAACTACATATTTTAAATTTTACACTGCAAAGCTTTAATAGAAAAATATAAAACATAGGAATATTTGAAAATCATAATTATTTTTTTTGTAATTTTTATGTTCGCTACTGTATATCAAAAACTAAGAATCGAAACCGCTACTAATTTCAATCAACCCTTCCCACAGCAACATGCGAAAATTTTTGTTAAAAATTATTTCTTTTCATTATTTTTAAATCAACTAAAGCATTGCATATTTATTTTCACGGTTGCCGCCCGCATTTCTTTTTTCACTGCATGCTTACTCACGCCATCAGCAGAATTGACTCCTGTGCCAGAAGTGGAAGTTTATTGCTTTTATTTTTTGCAGTAATTCAAATTTAATATTTACTTAATATACGCCGTTATAATTCATATTGTTATGGTAATCGTATTGTTTTGCAATTATGGGGGCTGATTTTCGTGTTTCGTTTATATTTTATATTTTCTAATTTGGTTAATAAAATTTCTATTGTTAAAAGCTTCCGGCGATCGCTAGCGGTGCCAATAAACTGTAGTGACGCCATTTAAACGGAATATTTCCAACAAGAAAAATAAAAATTAGTAAATATTTTATGGGCTATGAAAATAAGTATGCATAGAAGTGAAAATATTTTTTTAGTACAAAATTGTTAGTGTTGTTAGTACTCGTTTATTTTGTAATTAGTGAAATTTATTTTGTTGAAGGGTAAGACTCCGTCAGAAAATATGAGATTTGCAAGTGGTCTTTCGATTTCTTTGAAACTTTGGGAAATATTAGTTCTAGGTAAGATACATTCAAGCCTAAAAGGATTTTGAAAAATTTTCAAAATTGAGTCATCTACGCCATGTTGAATATCGGGACCGTGTTTTTTCAAAAATCATTATTTCTTGAACCGGTGGATGGATTTCAATGCAATTTACAGACAAAAATGGAACAAATAAGTAGTTTAAATTAGTATTATGTAAAAAAAAAATTTCGAAATTTTGACCAAAAAAAAGTCAAAAAATTTTTTTGAATCAATTTTTAGTTGATTTGGCCACTTTTTTAGATTTTCTGTTATACACGTAACGATTCCTTATGATTTAACCTTTATTTTGAAAAAAAAAATTTTATGGTGTCTATAATAGTTCTCGAGATATTGCGATTTTAGTGGAATCAACTAAAAATTGATTCAAAAAAATTTTTTGACTTTTTTTTGGTCAAAATTTCGAAATTTTTTTTTAACATAATACTAATTTAAACTACTTATTTGTTTCTATATTGTCTGTAAATTGCATTGAAATCCATCCACCGGTTCAAGAAATATTGATTTTTGAAAAAACACGGTCCCGATATTCAACATGGCGTAGATGACTCAATTTTGAAAATTTTTCAAAATCCTTTTAGGCTTGAATGTATCTTACCTAGAACTAATATTTCCCAAAGTTTCAAAGAAATCGAAAGACCACTTGCAAATCTCATATTTTCTGACGGAGTCTTACCCTGAAGATATTAACTCAGAAGTGTTATATTATTTTTTTTCTTCACTATATTCGTTCGTCGTGCATTAAGAAAAATGTTCAAAAGCACTTTTAATTAATGATATTGATTATTAGGAGAACTCGGAGTCTTCCAGCTTCGCCGATTTCTTTATCACTAACTTTTAATTGTCTTATCATTTTGAAGATAGAATCTCTAATAATTGTTAAATTTTTGTTTTCCAAATTTTTTATCAGCGTTTTACTACTATTTAGGGTGAGCTATTCTTTTGTACCTTGAATGAGTTGTGGAATTTCAAGCGCCTCTTTAGCTCAGTGGTAGAGCACTGGTCTTGTAAACCAGGGGTCGTGAGTTCAATCCTCACAGGAGGCAAGAGCTGTAAAGCTATATTTTACATTTTTTTAAAATTTTTTTTAAGATATCGGCTGTATATTATTTTATATTACTAGCCTCCAATAATGGCCAAGCTTTTTGCTTTTTTCACGTTGCTCAATAATAATTTTTTTATTGCAATCTGAGGCCGCGGTAAAGCTTCGGTGTTTAATTCTTTTTTTATATATTTTTTATATTTATATTGACAAAAGGTGTCAATTTTCTACTATTAAAGCTTCTTAATACTATTAGTAGCATGCACCTCCCCGTCGTTAAGGCAAAGTATGTAAACAGGAAAGTCTAATGAGCTATAGGTACAATGACAAATCAACAGATTTAGAATTTAGAGAGCATACATTTTTATCTGTGCTTAAGCTGACCACAATTCCGAGTTTTTTATTGCAGTTGGAAGAAAATCCATCGTGTGTGGCGAAGTGCCGGTACAAATCCCAAGTAATTGTAAATTTTCATTTACCTGGGATCTGTTGCTAGTTTGTACCGCAGTTTGCGGATTTTCTCATTTTTTTCCAGACTTTTGTTGAGATAAGAGTAAGCGGAAAAATGACAAGTGTTAATAAAACATTTGTAGAAGAGTTTACAGAGTATTTCAAAAATGAGCCATCATTACGGCAAATAAAAAGTGAATTATTCAAAAACGGAGTGGAAAGAATCCTCAAAACTTTGACCAGAGGCAAGAAATCTCAACGTCGCAGAAAGTCTTTCATTTGGCGTGATTGCTTCCGCATTTAAGTATCCTTTTTTATAGAAGTAGATACAGAATTAAGCAACTCCATATAAGTTTCAAAGTCAATGCGTAGAAAAGTGTTATATTCCTCTGGAGCACTCATTTCCATATTTCCTAACAACTTAATATATGAGAACGGTTGATCCTATTTTGCAACCATTTTTTCATCCAAACACGTTTTTTCCTTTTATCGGACTAAGTACAAAAGCGCTGGGAATTGTGCCCGGTTTGTTGCCAGCCTTTTTTTCATAAAATGTTAATATAGGGTGGGCCATGTTAAATTTGCTTTTTGAATCGGCTATAAAAAAAAACTATTCAATATTTTTTCAAACTTTTTTTTATTTTGAAGATTGAACATTGTCATTTATGAATAATAAATAACATCGTTCAAATGACTGCCACGACTGGCTTTACAGTAGGCCATTCGATCAACCCAATTTTTAAGCACATTTTCGATTGTTTGGGCTCCAATTTCATGAAAGACAACTTCGATTTCGTGTTTTAAAGCATCAACCGTCTCTGGATGGTTCGCATAGCATTTTTCCTTAACGGCTCCCCACAAAAAATAGTCCAATGGGCTTAAATCATAGCTCCGAGGCGGAGAGTTGATATCGGAATTCAAAAACGGTAGCCAAAAGTTCGAGTGTAACTTTGGCAGTGTGACAAGTTGCACCGTCCTGTTGAAACCAAATATCGTCCATGCCATCCTCTTCAATTTTTGGAAACAACTCGTTGAGCATGTCACGGTAACGGTCGCCATTTACTGTAACCGCGGCTCCTCGCTCATTTTCGAAAAAAAATGGTCCGATGATGCCGCAGACCAAAAACCGCACCAAACAGTGACTCGTTGGGGATACATTTGCTTCTCTACAGTAACGTGTGGATTTTCTGAGCCCCAGTGACGTAGCCACCGATGTGAAAATCAGAAAAGAAGAAATAGGTTTTCAATATTTCCCAATTTTGTTCAAGCGTATAGCGTCCCATTTCGTAAATACCAAACTTTTAAGTAAATTATGAACACATTTGACATGTCATCTGTGTTACCATTCTCAAAAAAATAGGTGGTTCAAAACGCAAACGGTGGCCATATACACCGTGTATAATCCTTTAAAAATATGTCAAAAAAAATTTAGAATGTAAATTTAAGTATTTCTTTTATTATAGATCGTCAACCCTAACGACTCTATTTTTTGCGTTCGAGCACTGGGAGAAGTGTAGTTACGTTGTATTCAAACTTTGGACGCGTTTTTTGCTCAAAACTATACTTTTCGAATTGGCGTACACGATAACTCGAAAAGTTATTGACCGATCTCTGTAATTTTGCACACATCTTTCTTATGATATTAATTTCTATGTGTTTCAAGGCGTCGAAATTTTTCGAAAAAATAATTTTTTCGAAGCAAAAATAGTACGAAAATTCGCCCCAAAATTAATTTTTTTAAGCATTTTATTCCGTGATTTTTTTCCCTCACTTTTGTTTAATTCATATAGAAATTATGACATTAATAAACAATCATTTTTTTGGTTTTTTGTATTCAGGTCACTGACGCCGATGCTACAATGCCCGCCGATTGAGAAGCCCCGCTGCGACCTTCCTGGAAGAATGTGCACTCAATCCGCCATTTTAAATGATTAAACTAAAAAAAAAAAAATTATTTTAATGTATAAATAAACTGTATGCCAATTTTGAAAAATATATATTGACCTCTTCATTCTGAATAATTTTAATGAAAATCAGGGAAAATATAGCCGCTTACAGGTATCTGTCCCCTTAAGACATTTTGTCTTAAGTTTTTTCGTAAGCCTATAAAATTTATGTTGATAAAAGTCTTCCAGGAGATATTAGCTTCAAAACACAAGAAACGCCGTGCAAATCGTAACGTTCTGGGCAGGGTTATTAACCTACATACTGTTTTGATACCTAATTTTATTAGATGCACAGATATTTTCTATTTTTCTATATTTTGTAATTTGTTCTTTAACGATTAAGCAAAAAAAGTGATTTAGTAAAGCATTTTATTAAAAATGTGGTAACCCTAATTTAAGGTTATCCTAAACAAGTGATACCCATATTGGAATAACGAATTTATTTCTTTATTTTTCGCGATAGGTGCCAACCCTATTTCACATTCTGTCTAAATTATGCCTGCAGTGCTCCTATTGCGCGCTCTCTTCTTGAACTCAGTGAGATCTCGAATTCTATTGAACTTGATTTCGCATTATCTAAACGTTTTCTAAATAGCTGGCAACTCCACATTCTGTCTAAATTATGACTGCAGTGCTTCTATTCCACGCTCAGTCTCTACATGAATGCAATGAGATCTTGATTAAACTCTGGATTGTAAACGATATTTTTGTAGTAAGTAGACAGTTAGAAAATTGTTTCTTTATTTCGGAATAATTAAATAAGTTTATTAAATAATAAGCTATAGCTTTCCCAAGTAACTCTCCCAAACAGCTTGCATAATTTTAATGGATTAGTTACATAAAACATTAAAAAAATTTTGTACATGGTAACCCTATTCAAAAATTTATTATTATCAACATTTTCTCAACCCGCTTTACTTTTTACGGGTATGGAAATATATTATTAATTACCTTATTTTAATTTTTGAGATAGGTGGCAGCCTCATTTATGGTTTGAAGGTTCCTTTAAGGCCTTTCGTTGATGCCCATGATATGATATTTTAATAAACTTAAAAATTAAGTGTATTTTTATTTATATGTATATGCACATATGGCAACTCTGTAAATTTTTTTTTGTTTGAAACCTTCTCAAATAGATTTTGATATCAATATTGTAATACAAAATTTAACTACCAAATTTAAATTTTAGGTAGGTGGTAACCCCTTTTAAAAATTGTTCATCATTAATGCATGACTTAACTACCATATTTACATTCTCAAGTAAGTGGCAGCCCTTTCTAATGCGTTTTTCAATGTCCTTCCTAAATAAAATATTACAATATTTGACACCCACTTAAATTTGTACGTGGCAACTCTCTGTAAAGGTATGCCTCATTTCAAGTGCAAATAGCTTTCCCTTCAAACTCATATAATATTTTAATAAACAAAAATTAATTTTATTCAAGTTTTTCAAATGTATTTTTGCTCTTTAGAGGGGAAAATTTTGTTGCTTATAAACTAAATTTTTTATTCATAAAATTTTAATTTTTTTGAGTTTTATTTTGTATGAATGTAATTTCAAATGTAAATAACTTATCTTTGATACCCATATTTTAATTTAAATGAAAAAAATAATTTTTTTAATGCATTTTTGTTCTTTAGAAGTGAAAACATCATTCCTTATAATCTAATTTATTTATAACATTTAATTTTTTTTGTATTCTTACTTTGTATTTAGATATTTTAATTATTTTTCTACTTCTACGTGGTACCTGCAACTAATCGTTTATACCCGTACAATAAAGTTCGACGACCAGTCGGCGTAATATTCATCAACGAATCACTACACGTTCACTGATAAAAATCTATAATTAAAGTTGAGATTTTTTTTTTCATTTGCTTTTTTTGCAAATTTGTGCAAAATAGGATTTATTACAGTACAAACGTTGCCGAAACGTCTTTTTATGACCTACGTACATAGGTATTTACCTATTCTGCTATTAATTCAGCTAAATCTTTCACAAAAATACTAAAAAGTTTATTAGCATACACAAGTAGTTAGTCAGCAATTCACTGAATTGGCATGCGGATACACAAGTTTAAATTTAAAAATATTTTTGAATAACAAAATCAGCCTCTTATGGATTTTCAGGTACGTTTTCCATCCAGAACAGAATGCAGAAAAGGCAAGTAGACAATAAGAATGTAATCTTTGTACACAGGCAAGACCCATATCGATTGCGGTATTGGTGTAGACATTTACAAAGATTTCGAGATATTAAGAGACGTTGAGACACATCATAGAAAGATGCGCTTACTTTAACCTTAAAAACAACTATAACAACAGAAGCATTGATATTTTTAGTGATAGCCAGGCAGACAAAGGACTCTCAACTATTCTGAAATATTTTGTAAGCTAAATATCTTAGGCCTGCACAACCAGGTATGTACAAGTATTCTACGGATTTCAGGGCACATAGGAATAACTGGGAACAAAAAGGCAGGTGATTAGCCAAGAAAGGTTCGGCTTCCCCATTTGTAGGCTCAAAACCATTTTGTAGTCAAGGCAAGTATAACTTAAGCTCTCTCATTCAGTAAGTAGAGGAAAGGCAAAACAGGCCATTCTGAGACAAGACAGAGTTTATCGCAATCAAAATCAAAGCTAAGCATAATTTTAGAATCACCACACGAATTCTAGCATGGCATTGTAGACTAAATTATCATTTTACTAACTGGGGAATATAATCCAATGGAACCTGCAGGTTCTGAAGGCAGCATGACGAAACAGCCAAACATCTGCTTTCACAATCCTTTCCTACAATTCATATTTAGGACCAAAATTTTCAGTTTTGCTGCGCTTTATTGCTAGTTTTTGCTCTCTATCCTTTCTAAGTTTTGTTAGGACTTCTTTGGTACTACCTGGCATCACATCTCAAACGCTTCAAAATTCATACTCTTTCCTTTAGGGTCTATGCCTCGAAGGCGTTCAGCAAAACAGTCCAAGCCTAACATTTAAGGTACCAAAAACGTAATTTGATGTTCAAGCATTTATGGGAAAAAACTTTCCTGTAATAAGGGAAAGTTTCCCTCGCTGCCTCAATCCGTCAGCAAATTTCTCTGTTATTTACCCATGTTCCGCTAAGCCAACATCTTAGGTACTTAAAACGAGATACTCTTTGAATCGGATTGTCATATACATAAATATTTCAATTCGTAATTTGTTGAGAGTTTTTTGAAACAATCATAAATTTTGCCTTGGATAATACAGGGTTGCCAGATGGGTCCGTCGAATATTAACAATCCTGTACTTAGGCCGTTTTGCACACTTTTTTCGCTGAATTATTTAACGAGATATTGCAGGTCATTTATTTTATCAGCTTGACTTTTATTCCTAAATTAACTGATGCTAAAGCTTCTTCAAATATATATTCCGAGTGTAAACTGAAGAGCATCGGAGATGAAACACTTCCTTGGCGAACTCCCCTATTGATTGTAATATCACTCTTCAAATAATTTTGTAGTCTCACCCTCGCAGTTTGGCCCCAATACAAGTTGGAAATGCACCTTATTTCTTGTTCATCAATGCCCATTTGTTTTGAAATATCAAATAGTTTTATGTGCAGTTTTGTACTAGGGCTTGAAGGCTGAACAACGCTTCCTGCGTTCCCATAGCTCGATTGAATCAAAATTGTATACAACCCACTGATTGTTCACATTTTGTAAATTAACGGTCGTGAATTGTCTTAGAAAATATTTTCAAGCCATACATATTAATAGAATAGAACAAATACTAAAACTTATTGAGGAAGTTGGGCTCAGAGAAATTCTTTGAATCCATGAAGGGGGCATAGTAGATCTTTCAAGTTGCAATGCTAAATCGCCTCAGAACAATAATATAACAGATTTATTACAAAGAGTGAATTAAGTAAATTTAGTTGGGCTGATTGATCTATAGTAAAATTATAGTATTCAATCGTGGGTTTTTTGTTGCCGCTATTTTAAGGGAATGCAGTATATTTTCCGTCTTTATCGAAGCGGTGATTAAACTCCGTACACGCAGTACATGAACATCATCTAAGAACCCCAGAAGGAGTCTCTGGAACTGGCTTAATTCAGCAGTTCATGCAAATTGATAACCCCTAGTGGACTGCTAATTATCATGACTTCGGATGCGCAGTCGTGATTGTTCATCGATAGGGATGCCTGCCGATTTGACCATCGAGTTCACTATCGACTTGCAAACTCTGACAATTCTAGAACTATTGATTAGTGCTGGCCGCCAAAAAAACTGTTTGGTTGTCTGAAAAGTTGTACGCGTTTGTGCTTTCTTGCAGTCATTTCTCAATACCCTATAGGCTCTAGAAACTCCTAATACTTTAGCTTTAAGAATGCTAACAAAGTTCGGTGGTTGGGGCGAGATGTGCAGTACTTTAAAGAATACTCTTGCGTGTACGGCAGTGCCTATTTTGAAACCATCTAAGAAATATATGAGAACAACTTACTCTACTTTTGATGCTAACTTCAAGTTGATCTAAACACCAAAAGTTTACTGGTGTGGTGCTACAGCTAAGGTGAAAAGAAAAAGTGAAAAAGCGGAAATTCAAGACGCCTCGCCAAAGCAGCTTAAATACTAAGGGAAAGTTGAAAATAATTTTCGATGACCCCTGAAAGCTTCAAGGGATTTGTTCAACCGATGGTAAAATTGCGTTGCGCTTCTTCGCTATTGTTCTGCTTTTTCTAGTATTAATTCATACCGTTATTATTTAACGAAAATATTATTTCGCCATTGAAAAAAATAACAGAGAATTTACTTTACAAATGCAGCTTATTTATAAATATTCATTTCAGTGTCAGCATTTATCGCTTAACTTCTTTTGCAACCTTAATCGATTTTATTGTATAGAATGAAATATTATTTTTCACCAAAGTAAAGGAAACGCTATAAATCAATTAAAGCTTTCAGCAATACCATCTTTCACAACACCAGCGAGTCTTGAAGAAACTTTTCCACATTTCTCAAATTATTTATAAGCTTTTAATCTGGTCCCCAGGTTGCTGCAAACGTGCAAATAAAAATAAATAAATAATAAACAGAACAAAAACGCACTTCTTCCACATACGTACATATACACATTTATGCTTACCCTGCAGTGAAGAGCAAAAGTATTCACCGGGAATTCTAGTTTATGAGCTGGTAGTCATAATAGTTAGTTCGAGAGCGACTAGTATCACTCTAGTTACAAAATGACCTATTCAGCTGCATGCAAAATAATTAATCTCCTATTGTATTTGTTGTATTTATTGTTGTTATGTTTTAACATGTATTTTATTTACTTTTTCAACTGTCCCAAAAATGGTGATTTTCGGCCCAAACGGACCAGTTTTTTTTCGGCTATTAAGGACTAGTTGTTTATTTTATTTTTTATTTATTTAGTTATTTATTTGTCTTTGAATGGATACATTGTTACAGACTATGTTAAGCTAATGTACGATAGTTTAGTAGTTACTAAGAAAAAAACGATTTAAGATGGTCGACTAAGATGCCATACGGCCATGTAAAATCAGCACCAGAAGAATTGAAAAACATATTTAAATCTGCATATGCCCTAGGAATCGGATCATTCACCCCGTAGTTGGTCCTCGAGAAGCCAATTTTAAAGGTTTCGTACTGTCAGAGCCTCATATTGGGAATATTAAATTAAATTTTACTTAAAAGGGGAGGGCAATCAATAGATCCAGAAATGATACAAATAATAAATGAGCTCGATACGATATATCGTCTGCTATCAAGTGGTTTTAAGTCAATCAATAAACATCGAGAGTGGTACGATGGTACAGGTTCAGAAAAGTTTAAAGATCGGAACGCAAAACGAAGAAAAACTCCTATTTGGTACGGTCTCCAAATAACGGCGGCATACTCTAATCTTGATCTAACAAAAGCACAAGACAATGTTTTGAGAGTGTGTGGGTTGTTAAATTCAGAACAATTTCGGCGTACGAATGCTAGCATCGCATATGACCGTCTTATGACATGGTTGATATGGCTAGTGAAATTCAGCTTAGAGTCGAAAATAACGCCTAAGTCTTTAATTTCCTCAACGGATTGCAAAGGTAAGCCATTCGAAGTATGCAAAGTATTGTTTGAATTAGCATATTTTACGTGAAAGCATTTGCGTATATTTAGTGACAAATGGTTTAAATAGCACCAGTTCCGGACATTGTATTAATCAGTTTGCAACTTTTCAGTGTCACCAATACTGTTAGTCACCGCAAATATTTTAAGATCATCAGCATACAACAAGTGATCAGCAAAAGAAAAGCAAGAACCAATATCGTTAATGAAGAGAATAAAAAGAAGAGGTCCTAGAATACTTCCCTGGGGAACACCAGAGGACGCAATAAATGCACGGGATGTTGTATTATCAACGGCTACAACGCAGTGCCTGTTGGACAAATATGATTTGATCCACGACAAAAACGTAGAGTGTATACCCATTGACGCAAGCTTCGACAAGAGTATTCGGTGCGATACTTTGTCAAACGCTTTAGAGAAGTCTGTATAAATTGTTTCAACTTGAGATCCGTTCTGGAAGGCTGAAATGCAGTAATCATTGAAAATAGAAAAATTAGTGACAGTGGAGCGACTTGCAACGAAACCATGCTGGTCGGTAGATATTAGGCCTTTGACAGCAAAATATAACTTATCATTCACAGTTATCTCAACAAGTTTTGAAACAGACGAAAGCTTCGAAATCGGCCTGTAATTGCTAACATCGTTTTTATTTCCACTCTTAAATCTAGGCGTAACGGAAGTAAATTTCCAGTCGTCAACAAAGATACCGGAAGACAACGATTTATTAAATATAATTGTAAGAGGCTCAGCGAGACGCAAGCAGTTCTTCAGCAAGATGGCTGAGAGGCCATCCGAGTCAGTTTTCGATGTAGGCTTGAGCTTCATAATACCCTTGCCGACATCAATAAGAGATAGGCACAATGTCCCAAAATTAAGAGGTGAAAAACTATTAGAGGGCAAACTAGACTCGAAGTCTAAGTCGAGTTTAAAATTAGAGCAAAAATGTCAGCAGATTCTATGGCAGAATTTGCTTATTTTAAAAAACACTGTTTGGCACCGTTGAGCAAGACTTTTTTGATATAATGAATTGACAAAAGGCCTTCGAATCCGAAATAATATTGTTTTTGAAATTCATTTTTAAGAGGCATAAGGCAAATGCAGAGGCTTGCTAGTTTGTTAAACCATATGATTCTGATGCATTAGCACATTTTGTAGTACATCGCCATGCTAAAAATACCAGTTGCTAGCATTGGAAAAATTTAAAATATTAACTGCTTCAGCTGAGCAGCTTAGAAGTGGGTAGTGGAGTAGTTCAGCACTAATAGACTTGACTTAAGAGTACAAACTACATAAAAATACATACACACACACAACATTTTCGCCAGCAATAAGTATTTTCCGTTCGCCTTTCCGCCACAGCCATTTGCCATTTGTCAACGTCAACGCTTGTGACAAAACTTTTGGGGGAAATTCTCAAATTTCGCAAGAATTGCCTGTGTGAGACAAAGAAAGAAGCAACAGTGGAAGCTTCAACATTTCCAAGTAAAATATTTTCTCATGTAATATTTTCTTTGTTCTCATTTATAATTGACACTTTTTAAGAAATCGCCGTTTTTTTTTGCTGCTTCTCGCCTGTTGCTTGCTGTTTTAAATATGAAATTAAATTTACATTTAATGATGACGAATTTGTCTGCTTTTATTAGCTGAGTTATGATCGCCGCGTGACTGCCATTTTTGCGGACACGCGAACTCATTAAATTATATTTATTAAAATAAGCACGAGATTCACCTGGGTGAACGAACACCCACCCCCACGCACGCTGATTGAATCATCCGCAAATTTATTGTTATAAAGTAATTTGTGAGTGCTCCATTTCGCGGAAGAATTTTTATTTTTATTTGTTTTTTTTCGCTTTTGTCAATACTCAGCACCTTTTGGGGACAAAACTACTTTTAAATGCTTAATAATTTTTCTTTTCCGCAAATCTTGTTTTTAAGACAAAAGGAGACCTTGAGCGGACGGCAAGCAGGTATGGAAAAGTAAATAAAAAAGTAAAAACACAAATAAGAAACGAAAATTAACAAATTACCCACCACAACTGTGACGAAAAAGGAAAGATCAACAAGCGCTCAAAGAAAATCAACAGCGGCCAAAATTCAATTAAAGTGCTCGCGGGCCTTTGGTAAAAGCTACACATTTGCGGCTGGTGCTGCTGCTATTTTGCTCTATGTTTTTCTTTATTTCTGATTCAGGTGTTTTTATATTTATATCTGTGTGTACACTCCTTTTATTATTGTTTCTTCCTCACTTCTTAAGTTAGTTAAAACTCGACACAAGTAATTTGGGTCAGACGCATATAAAAAAACAACTACAAGTGTGAACTTACCCAGCTGGAAATCTTCTGAATGTGAATAGAAGTATGCGTCATAATCTCAAAACGATATGACTTAGCGAAAAACAATTAAATACTAGTTTATCGAGCGCTTTTCACCAAAAACAAAAAAAAAAATTAAATAGAAAATAAAATATAATACGAAATTGTGCCCGCCTGAAAAAATTAAAGTGGGAAATTGATTTACAGTCTGTGTCAGAAAAAAGGAATCGCTATTATTCAGGAAGTATAAAAATGTATATTTAAATTTTTTTCAAAAGAAAGTATGTACAAAACTACAGGGTTTCCCGTATTCGACGGACCCATCTGGCAACCCTGTATCTTTTGACAGAGACGTCAGATCGCTTAATTGCATACCGCGTTGGAAGTGTCAGTCCAAGCAGATTTTTACCATGGAACAGTACGCGCCACGTAAGCGCTCCCAAATTGTTAGAATTTACATTCAACAAAAGAAGTCAAAAGAAGAAGAAGAAGAACAAAATCATCATGTCCGATGAGGCTCATTTCTTATTGAATGGGACGGTAAACAAGCTAAATTGCCGTATTTACGCCACTGAAAATCCTCACGAAATTCAAGAGGTACCTCTTAACGACGGAAAAGTCACTGTTTGGTGCGGCGTTAGAGCGAAAACGATTATTGGGCCGTTTTTCTTCGTAAATGAAGATGGTCAAGCTGTTAACGTCAATCAGGAGCGTTATCGCGATATGATAACCACTTTTGTGATGCAAATTATTCGTCGAAAGCGTATGAGGCAGTTCTGGTTTCAACAAGACGGCGCTCCACCACACACAGCTCGCACCAAATCGATTTTTTGAAGAAATTGCTTCCTCGTCGTTTGATGTCGAAAAATGGCGATTTTTACTGGCCACCGCGTTCGCCCGATTTAACGCCACCTGACTTCTTCTTGTGGGGATATTTAAAAACAAAGGTTTATATTAATAAGAAAAATACCATAGAAGAGCTCAAGAACAACATCCGTGAGGAAATAGCCGCTATTCCAGCCGAAATGTTAGCTAAAACTATGGAAAATGCTGCAAAACGGGCACAATACGCCGTACAGGCTCAAGGCGGCCATTTGAGAGATATCATATTCAAGAAGTGATGTCAACAAATCTACTTCAACCAAATAAAATGATTATTATCGTTAACATCAAAAAAGTGTGTTTTTCTTTGATTAAAAAAAAAACACATGGGTCCGTCGAATATGGACAACCCAGTACGAGTCGCAATTACTCAATAAGCCGTGTAGTCTTCATCGTTGTCGAGTATTGCCTGGCATCTTCTTTATGCTTTGAACCAGCTTTTCTGCGTAGCTCATAGACAAACAGGACTAGATTTTGCGAACTTGACGCACGAGTTGCTTTAAATCATGAACTGGCCTTCCGGCAAGATGCATTTTCATCGTTCCCCACACATTTTCAATGGGGCTGGCGTCTGGGGACTGGGAAGGCCAGTCCAATACTGTGACGCCATTTTCCTGTTTTGCTGTTTCTCAATGTGTTTTTCTGAGAGCAGTGGTTTTGATGATGTGGGACGGTAAGATATGTTCGCCTCCTTCGGTCGTCGTTCGATGGTGTTGATATTCACATATTTTCCCATATTAGTAAGAACTGATCGTGCTTGGTGTAGTCACAAGGAAGGGTCCCGCTTAAAAAGTTGGACGCTCACTTTATCCTGCTTTCTCGTCGTCACTCGCTTCAAGCCGTGCTCGGAAAAGTTATCAACATTTTTGAACACCTTATACCACTGATTCCACATCACAACAAACTTTTTTCATTGTTTAATTACTTTTGCACCCGCGGCGTAAGATAATTTCGGCCCTTTCGGATGAGTGCACAAAAATAGCGCCTCAAAAGGCTTCGCGTACTTTTCACTCATTTTTGTTTGGTTGCGTTTACGTGAAAGTTTCAAACGACACTAACCTGAGTTAGCATTGGCGCCCTTGAGTGAGACTATTATGCAGTAAAAAGCAGAACGAAATACATATATCTTGAAGTTACAAGGAAAAACTCGGTTATTTTCTTCTTACACAGACTGTTTGTCTCCTCTTCTTAACTCGACGCTTAGCCTGATTTTTACAGGTGATATTTATTTATATTTTGTAAAATCATTTATTGGCTATCGCTACTCCCTATTAACTTGATATTCATATATGCGAAATTTCAACAGCTGATATAGAAAATTTACTTAAACAAAGACGGTCATTTAAAACAGTTTACAATAGCTGGAGCTCCACTTCCTCCTTTGTAACAGCAAAGTTTCTAAAATTAGATTTTTTCAAAGAAATATGACATCATTCGAAAGTCATTTTTTGGAAAGTTTTGTTCAAAACTTGGACTTCAGGCGTTAAAGCAAAGACGAGAGAAAAGTTAACCCGTCGCATATTTGTTAAACGATATGAAACGTGGTAACCAAACTTGTCCTCCCATGGTCTTAAAACTGAATGCATTGTGATAGCAGCAACACTCACTGTTTATAGAACAGAAATTTTGTTTTCTAAGATTTAATTTTAAAATTAACAAAGCCCATAGCAGAATCTGTCAAAAATCTCAGATTTTGTTCATTAAAAAGGGATAGCCATTGCTTGATTACTCCTCACTCAACCGGGACGAATTTGTTTTCCATCAATTGAACCCACTTTGACCATAAGAAAAAAATTCCTAGAGGGTATGTGAAAGTATAATACACGCACTTCTATATATGTATATCATAAAAATATACATACATACATATGTATTAATTTATATACCCAGTCATATGCACAAGTACTTTGTACCTCCATGCAATTGTTGTTCCTCGCGCTCGCTCTTTCATTCATTCAAGCTGACGTTAAAGCGAAAATTACCCAAATTAAATGTTAAATGATAATAAAAATGTGGCAAATTCACGTACAAAAAAAGCATAGTGGCGAAGTGCGGCTTGCAGTAACGAGCGCCCGACAAGGAGGTGTTGACATTGTTTGTGTAACCTGCGAAGTGTTAATGTGAGTTTTTTATTTTACGCAAAGTGGTGTTTAAAAGTGTATGGAAAGTGAAAATTCAGGTCAACTAGCGGGTTACTAAATGCAAGCAAAATAAGAAACAAACAAAAAATTGGTAATATTTGCACTTTGATTTTCGCTCTAGAGGAAACACTTAAAACTGTAATGCGAATATAAAACTGATTGAAACTGTTTCAGAATAAATGGAGATTGTACATATATACAAGCAGCCATGCATTGTAAAGTGTCTTACTAATAAAAAAGTTACTAGTTTTCCAACCAAATATATGCCAAATAAGTATACGCATTTTTAAATTTCAGAAAAATTCTCATTACATTAAACTCACCAGATTTTTTTAAAGTGTCAATATAACATTTTTTAATGAAAAATTCGATTCATGAGTGAATCTGTGACAACCTCTCAAAGCACTCGACAAAGGTAGGTAGGTAGGTCTGAGTCATTTCACCGAAAAGTTACATGGCGCCTTGTAGCAAGAGCTGGATAGTGGCAGAAAAGTGTTTAATACTTTCCATCTCCTCCTCGTTTTTGCAGCTGGTTTCAGAAGTCATTAGAGTAAAACCTAGCACGCTTCCATGTATTCTCCTTAGACAGAGCTCGGTGATGATATCACTTATTATATAATAAACCTATTTATGTGTTCACTCCTTCTAGACTAGACCTGTCTTGACAATGAACCTACGAATTCAGAACATCGTACCATCTTCTTATCCGTAGCATGTCGTCCCCGTGTGAGATAATCATACATTCAAACCATTCCTTCAGACTGGCCATCGTGACATTCCCTGCGTCGTACATAGAGTTATCCTGCTGAAACCACATGTTGGCCACGTCCTTGGCCAAAAACGATGGTCAATCTGTACCACACGCTGTTGATGGTGATGTCATCACCAGCAGGTCCAAAAACCGCACCAAGCTGAGACTTTTTGTGATTAAAAATAATTTGCAGGTCAAAATTCGGTTGAAGCCAATTATTAGGTTGGAGAATAAGTTCGTAGCGTTTTTATGGAATACTTTTATTTAAACAAAAACCAATTATTATTAGGTGTGCAACTAAGCTCTCGCTGTTTTTTTTTATGAAAATACAACTTTATTCTGAAAAAATGGTTACAAGTGAATCACTGAAAGTATTGCCCATCGCTGGCTACTACTTTTCCCCATCTTTCTGGTAGATCTCGTATACCGTCGCGGTAAAACTGTTCATCTTTTGAGGCTATCCACGGATCAAGCCATTTTTTGATGTCTTCAAATGAATGGAACTGCTGGCCAACTAGACCATGTGCCATCGATCGGAACAGGTGATAATCGCACGGCGCAATATCTAGGATTTCCCGTTTCAGTGTTTCCTGGTAGGTTTTAACGAGGCAACGTGAGGCCGAGCGTTGTCATGCTGTAAAATCACATTTTCATACCTCTCCGCGTATTGCGGCCGCTTCTCGCGCAGTGCTCGGCTCAATCGCATCAATTGAAGTCGATACCGATCCCCAGTGATGATTTTGGTTTTAACAGTTCATAATAAATAACACCAACTTGGACCCACCAAATACTTAGCATACGTAGAAGCATGACCGGGCAGTCCCCATGGCTTTATTTTCTTTGGATTGCTGTAATGAGTCCAGTTTTCATCACCCGTCACGATGCGATGAAGAAACTCCTTCCTTTTTTGCCGCTGTAGCAGTTGTTCACAGGGGAAAAACGAGGTCCAACATCCCTTGGTTTTAACTCATAAGGAACCCAAGCCCCCTGTTCCTGAATCATTCCCAAAGCATGCAATCGCTTAAAAATGGATTGGCGGGTAACTCCTAATACTGAAGCAAGCTCTTCTTGCTTTTGACACGGATCCTCATTCAAGTTTTTTGGCCTTCCCTCACACGGACGGGCGTCAACATCAAAATCACCGTCTTTGAAGCGACGGTACCAATCGCGCCACGTTGTTCAACTTAAAGCAACATCTCCATAAACTTTTTGTACCTCTCGATGCGCTTCAGACGCCGTTTTTTCGAATGAAAGAGGAAAATCAACAATTCCCGCAAATGACGATTATTCGGCGCAAAATCAGACATTTTCACAAAACCAAAATTATATGATACCAAAACAAAAAACAAAACCACTAATGTGTCGAAGCAGTTTGCTTACCATATGTCTGAACTTGGACGTTTAGGTTATGTTAGAATCGACTAGCACACACTGCTGGCGGCATCTGTTGACAAACAGCGGGAACTTAGTTGCGCACGTAATATATCAATAAGTTAATCAATTATATATCCGCCGTTGATGTTTATAACCTCTTTCCACCTCTCGACCAATCTGTAAGGTAACGAATGTAACGTCCTTCACATGGTTTCACTGCTGTGACGTTGTAGCTGGGCAATGTAGAGCTCCTTGTTGACCGTGACATTCTTTTCGAGCATTTCGAGGTGAATCATGCCCTCTCAGTCGCACCAAACACATGTTATGATCTTCTTTGGATGAAGATCCGGCCTGACTCTCGGCTTTGGCGTATCTCCTGGAACCACCACACCTTTCTTTGCTTCATATTGATGTATAGGCACCATTTCTCATCTCCCGTCGCGATACGGTACAAAAAGCGTTGTTGCTCGATGGTGGACAAGAAGCAATTTGAAAGCGCCTTTATTTGTTTTTTTTTTCATTGAGCTCGTGAAACATTAAGTCTCCCAATTTTTCGGTAAATCCCGTCGAATGAAGGTAACTGAGAATCGTTTTATGACCGCTGTTCATTTTTTCCACCAACTCACGACTGGTGAGGAGGCCGTTCTCCTTCAAAAGTGATTTGAGACGTTCTTCATCAAATACAGAAGGCTTTCCGCTGCGGAACGTGTCATCGATGTCAAAGTCCCCAGTTCTGAACTTTGTAAAACATTTCTATGCTGTAGACTTGCTATGACATCTCCTCCATACATGTCGAAAATGTCCAGCGCTGATTTTTGCCCCCTGGGTATTCTATTTCTAGGCCCCAAAACTAATAAAAAATGAAGTCACTCAAAAATACAATTAACATAGTACTTAGCCTTTGTCAAACAGCAAACAAATCGTTGTAAAACAAAAGAAAATATAAAAACACTATGAACTTATTTCCCAACCCAATGCTTCTTACTTCATATTTTCCACTCAGGAGACCTTTTTCTTTCTCTGACACCAGAAGGTTCCAAATCTAATGCTGACATGACGAACGACATGACCTATTTGTGCTGTCCGTCTTGATGATTTCTACAAATGGAGGGACCAACAGTTTTACGCCACCCCCGAATGGATGACGGTTTTTTATGAAGAGCCTTTTCATGGCCGAAATGCATTTGCCTACCGAAGAGCGACCGCTATGAGAAAAAACTTGTTCTATCATTTGGTGTTTCATGTACGGAGACTCGTACTTGTGCATTTCTGAATAGCAGTCACGCACCAACTCATTCAGCTACGGCGGAGCCAACCTACCCATATCTATATATTATATTACGAAAAATGTTCTCCACTTTATATAAAAACACGAAAGTTAAAAAAAAAAGTTCAAAATATTCTAAAGTTACACCAAAATTAATTTCAGCTGCCACCACCGAAAAAACAATTGAGCAGCGAACACACGGCCATCAACAAGAAAACATGGCCTGCTGGTGGACAACGAACGAGAAAGGCTGGCAGTTGACAGCAAACAACAATATTTAGAGCATTTTTATTTGCATTCTACTCGACATTACACGTTGCAGCAAGTTGCAATATGTTTCAGCATCAAACACCTAAAGCAGCAACAGAGTCACCAGTCACCACTCGGCAGCCAGCAGTGAGCCATACAAAGCTACCCACAATAGCAGCAGCAACAATGCAAGTGAATGCAACAAAAGCGTTGACGAGTCAAGAACGAAAATGAAAATACAAAAAACGCCCGCAGCCAGCTGCAGAGCACAGAAAAGCATAGAGCACAGGCTCCACAAGGCCACTTCCTATGAACACACCATTGCAAATACACAAACACGTGCAAACATAAATCGCTACATTTGAGCTTTTGTATGTAAGACTGTTGGGCGAATTTTTTGAATCAACAACACAGCCATATAAACGTGTGTATGTATGCATGCATGAATGCAGTCCGTAAAAAGTTCAAGGCCTATTCGTGTTTTGGGATTAAAAGCATCGCCCATTGAGTTGGCCATAGCTATGATTGCGGCTGTTGCTTCAAGGTGGAAAGAAAAAATATAAATTCAGGTAGTTGCATTGGTGGCAGTCTGGCGGCATATTGCACGTGTGGCCGCACATACACACACACACACACGACTAACATATTTCGGCCATGCCGAGAGAGAGCATTCGAATATATTTATGTGGTGGACTGCCCACAGTTGGCAGCGGGTAAATGAAAATGTAAAAGAGTTGCTAAAACATTAGCGTAAAACGATTTGTAACTGGGGATGTGTGCTGCCGTGTGGGTGTGCGGCATAGAGTGGCGCATAAAAAATTTGGCAGCATACAGCACTTGTGGGCGCACTGCATTGCAATTTAAGCAGCAAAGGTATAATTTTTTAATGCTCTGAAAGGTAATCAAAAAGTAGTAGGCGGAAATAGTTGAAGAAGAAGTGATTGAAAATAGAAGATGCCGGCAAAAAATAGACACAAATACTAAATACAAGGACGAAAATTACGAAAAGGAAACAAAAATGTAATGCGCCTTGCGGTAAGACAACATGTGACGAAGGAAAAAATCACAATTGGACATAGAAAAAGGTAGAATAAATTGCTGACAGAAAACTGTCTTGCCCCTTAATTAATGATTAATGTAGATGAAGCCGTCAATTCAAACCCCTTCGGATGATGAGTAAGCAGGAAAAAATCGCAGAAATAGCCTTACAAAGATTCATAGCAAAGTTCGCAGGATGCGCCAACTCCGGTAGTAGAAGCCAACTTCCCTTTAGGTGAAAATTGAAAACCCTATATTTTGCATTACTTTGAGGCTTAAGCCGATGCCTTTCCTTGGAAATGAAAAGCCAAGAGAAAACTTTTTAGCGAAGTTGGATTTGCTAGTAAAAAAGCAGAGAATATATTTAGAAGGAAATATTATTTATTTATTTATTTACTTATTTAATAATCTAAAAAGGCAGTACTTCGTACAGACTATGAAAAACAGATTAATGCTAACAATTCAGTCAAAAATAAAGTAAACTTCTTACTTTACTCATTTCAGATTAAGGAAGAATAAGGCATTTCTTATAGTTTACAGAGAAAGAATATTCGAGAATACTTGGGAACTAGAAACAAGGACATGAATCTACAGGGTTTGATTGAAAAGTAATGAGCCTTATTTTTTTTAAGCAGTTTTATTAAACCTTTTGGCTTATACAACTAATATTCTTCAAAATAGTACCCTTGGGCGTCAATACACCGCTAGTAGCGGTCCTTCCACTGCAAGAAACATTTTTTAAACTCATCCGCCGGAATCGCGTTCAATTCGGCTATCACAGTTTTTGGATCGCCTCGATCGCCTTCAGCTTTCTTTCCAGGTGCGGGAACAAGAAGAAGTCCAGAGGGGACAGGTCTGAGCTGTAGGGAGGGTGGGAAAGCACCGGAACCCCCATCTTGGCCAATGCAGAGGTGGCAGAGGAAGACGGTGTGCGCCGGCGAGTTGTCGTGATGAAGGGTTGTTGACGAGATCGGGCCGAACCCGGGCGACGCGGTTTTTCAGCCGAAGGTTTTTCAGCACGATGGTAAATGCTCAAAAATTCACGAACCCGGTTCACATCTTCGTCTGTTTGCGTCGTCGAAGGCCTTCCAGATCGCTGTTCGTCTTCGATGTCCTCCCGGCCTTCCTTGAACGACTTGCGTCACTGTTTTATTTGGGCACTGGACTGAGATTGGTCCCCGTAAGCCTCCTTGAGTAGCCCAATGGTTTCGGTATTCGTTTTGTTTAGCTTTACGCAAAATTTGATCGAGTAACATTGCTCCAACGATCGCTGCATTTTCTCCACTGCAAAATCTTAACACACTTTTAAACCAGCTTTCACGCGCGGAGCGATGTTGACTGCACCGTTGTTGCAAGCGAACTGGGACCGGTTTCTAGTGGAAGGGGAAGGTCCAACGATCATTTTTCCCCACCAGCCGATTCGGTTGATCGCTTGGCAGACGCTCCGCGCGGGAAGACTCATTACTTTTCAATCAAACCCTGTACTATTTATAGATTTTAAACAAGCGTTTGCTAGCGTCCACTACTGTAAAATACCTCTCCCTGAAGTCTTTGCAAAATTGGGCATTAGCAGCAAACTGACCAATTTGATTATGGCGACCCTGACAAACACTACCGGAAAAGTTGTAGTCCAGCAGTCCCTCTCGCTTCGCTTTAACATCTCCTGTAGAGTCGAACAAGGCGACTCTCTCTCTCTCATTTCTCCTATTCTCAACTTCCTACTGCTTTTAGCAATTAGATATAAGGTAAAATTTGACAATCTCTTTAACCGCTCAGGGCTAACCATTGCATATGTCAATGGCATCGCGATAATCTCGCGAAATAATAAAATACCCGTCCGTACTTTTCCTCAACATCGAGAAAGATACCGACACCGACCTAAAATAAATGCAGAAAAAACAAAATGTCTGAAGATTTCTCATAAGGTGGAGAGAAGGTAGCTAGAAGACATCGTAATTGGCACTTACCGCTTCGAGGACGTGCAATCGTTTAGGTATCTGGGCGTCATAATGCAAACCGACAATAGCTCACACGACGCAATATAAAGCAGAATGGCGGCAAGAAACCAAGCATATTTCGCTCATACCAAATTATTAAAATTTAAACTTCTTACGACAGATTGCAAAGTACGTCTATACCAGTCAAAAATACGGTCAGTTCTTGCATACGGCTGTGAATGCTGGACAATGGAGTCTAAAGATGAATCGTGTATAAGAGTATTCGAGCAAGAAGTGCTGAGAAGGGTGTTTGGTTCGCTATGACTGCGAGATGATATCTACCGGCTACGCTACAATCAAAAATTGCTTCTGCTATGTAATGGCGAGGACATCTTAAAATACGTCTAACTGCGTCAAAGACCGGAATAATTGGATCATATACGCGCAGGAAAGATGACCACCCCCAGAAATCAATCTCGTCATGCAACCCCATAGCGCCTAAAGCACGAGGACGTCCAAAACTAACATGGTTTGAACTAGTTTTAATGGATGTGAGAACACTGGATGTTAGAAACTGGAGAACTGTTATCGAGGATCAAGTTGCATGGAAACGAATCGTGAACATTGCTAAAGCTCCACCTCGAGCTGTAAAGCTGCCGATGAAGATGATAATGATGACTCTGAAACTAGTAAAGCAATTAATTTAGTAACATTTTGAAGTAGTAACAGGTGGCGCTAAAGTAATCCTCCTATCAGAAAATGCTATAAATTTTGCGATTGGCCCCTAATGTCAGTTCTGTTTTGACATTTGTGTAGTAAACACATGCGAAATTCACGTTAATAAACAATATTACGCCACACTGCTCCAGAACGCGGAATATTTCTGACTATTTATTTGACCAATAATCGGTCGGTCACTTTGGCACAACGTGAATTTCGTCGCAGATTCCCTCGCCGTCCAACGCCTACTGGTGAAACACTGCGACGATTAGCCGCTCGCCTCGAAGAAACTGGCACAACACGAGATGCTGCCAGGCGTGGCAGACCCCGGAGTAGCCGTTCTGCAGAGAATATTGCTGCTGTAGCCGAGGATGTCATGGAAGCGCCGTCGACATCGTGCCACGCTGCTGACCGCCAATTGCGTCTAACATACGCTCAAGCCATCCTTAATCACCACCAAGAGAAAGATGATTTTTCATCAAAAATAATCATGAGTGATGAGGCCCATTTCCGTCTTAGCGGGTACGTAAATAAGCAAAATTTACGCTTCTGGGGCACTGAAAATCCGCGTGTAACCCACGAAGAGCCATTACACCCGCTCAAAGTCACGAACAAAAAACAAGGGGGTGTTCTTTCTCCCCTGCTGTGGTGCTTCGTCGTAGACTCTCTACTAGCGGAGATGCAGGAACTCGGTTTCCATGTCCAAGCATATGCGGACGATGTCTGTGCGCTTACATCGGATAAATCCTTAAGGAGGCTTTGGACGAAAGTGCAGAGGATTATTGACAAAATCGATGACTGGTGCATGAGACATGGTCTTTCCGTTAATCCGAGCAAAACAACCATAGTCTTGTTTAAGAGAAAACGGAAATTGAATGGGCTCAGTCATCCAACACTGAAAGGTGTGACACTTGGTCTTACCGATGAAATTAAATATCTAAGAGTAATCTTGACTTGGGAGACACACGTTTCACTGAAGGTGAATCGCGCATTGAGGATTTTTCAGCAATGCCGTAGAGCCTTTGGTAAACCTGGGGTCTGAAACCTGCTGTGGTCCTATGGATATACACATTACTTATCAGAGCAATCATCACTTACGCCTCTGTGGTCTGGTGGCGACGGAGGATGGTTAAGTCCACACCTCGGGAACCATACAGGCTTCAAAGAAGTGTATGTTTATGCATTACGGGTGCCATGAGTACAACCTCTGGTGATGCCCTAAATGCTACTCTTGATTTGCTCTCCATGAATCTTAATATACAACAGGAAGCAATAAAAGCAATGTGTAGACTCCATAAATATGGTTTCTGGCACGAAGACGGAACTTCGGGACACAGAGAAATTTTTGGGTTGCTATCTGAGCAGTATCCTCTGTTTTTGGCACCCAAAGACGACCTGATACCCATAGTTTCATTTGGAAGCAAATTTGATGTCAGATTTACTATTTATATAAACAAATAAATATGAAATATGAAATATGATTTCCATTGCGTGAACAATGGAGCAATCCAGAATGCAGGCGGGGAGGTTTGACGGATATTTTCTTTGCCGATGGGTTCAAGAATAGGGTCTGGAGCCGGATGGTACTTAAACGATAGTAATAAGTATCACTATGCTATGGGGGAAATGTCAACTGTTTTCTAAACAGAAGTGAAAGTAGCCGAATGGATAATCGAGAGGAGATGGAGCGGGAAACAGATTGGAGTTTTCAGTGACAGTCGTGCAGCCTGACGGCAGCCTGAAAGCCCTGCAGAACGCGAAGCAAACCTCAAAGATTGTTCAAGAATGTAAGAAGAAGCTCAATTCTGTCGCAAGACAAAACAGGCTTGTAGTTATATGGGTTCCAGGACACTCCGGTGCTCAAGGAAACGAAATCGACGACGAATTGGCCAACCGTGGATCAGCGGTGCCCCCATTGGGGCCAGAGTCAATAATCGGAATCAGTTCCACAGGAATCATGAATTGGATCAGCGTTTATGTAGGCATTCTACATAAAGAGCGATGGTCCGGTCTAGAACTCTGCAGAACTGCCAAGTGTTTTGTGACAAGTCCGAACAGAAAACTGTCAAACTTCCTACTAAAACTTAAAAGGAAAGGCGTTCGGTTGATGGTCGGTATCATTACAGGACACAACCCATGGGGTCAGCATATGACCACCATTGGAATCATTGAGGACCGCATGTGCCTGTCGTGCTTGGAGGAGGCGGATAGCGCTGAGCACTTTCTCTGTGAGTGTACTGCCTTTGCTAGATCACGGCTACGAGTTTTGGGTTCTAATGTCGTAAGAATGAGTAATATTCGTTTCTCTAAAATTGGAGGATATTTACAGATTTGCCAAAGAATCTGGAAAATTCTCACAGGACTACCTATCCTATATCTGTCTCTATTCTTTCCTGTCTCTTTCTCTGATACTTTTCTCCTTCCCTCCTTGACTATCTACCCTATTTATAGCGCTTTAAAAACAATGGGCTTGAGTGTTTTAGGAGTCACCAAATCTCCTGGTGCTCCTTGGCTCGACCTTTTCAAATTTCAATTTTATTCTACAATCCGCGAACATTTATAGCGGAAACCGTTCGCCAACACTTTCTTAAATATTTTAATGAAGAAGGCAAACTGGATTGGTTAAATAATAAATAATTAGTTTTGATTTTATGTACATACAACAAAAAAATTGTGTTAAAAGTATTTCATATACAAATACTTAACTTAAAATTAACTTGAGTATCTAGAAATGGAAAAAAATAATTTGGAATTCAACATCAAAATGTCCCTCAGGTTTTTTAAATCAAACCTACTTTACTACGAAAAATCATCCTGCATTTTCCAAGTACCGATTTGCTGTTTGTCATCGTCCATTCCATTTCTTCCATTTGATTGGAAAGCAACACAGAATTCAGAAATTTCTAATACAAAAGAAGAAAATGAATGAAGCAACCGTCAAAAGTTGTTTTGCAGCCAACTTTAAGATTGGAAATATGACTCAGAAGCGTAAAGCGTGTCGCCAGTACGAGAAGCAAAAAACCCTCTCTCTTCCCCGGCCGTCCTTCTCCGACAAACAATATGTTTCCCTTCCAAATGTTTCGCTGTGTAAATCCGGACTAACGAGATGAAGCAACAATTGCTTGCCTGTATGAACGCGGTCTTACTAATACTCATTAAGTGCCTCCAAACAAATGTAATTTTTGGCAGCGCTTTTCCAGTGTTGCTGACGTATTTTTATTTATACCAGTTGCTTCATCTATTCGTCACTCCGTAACGCTTGGCCCATTGAAGAGGCCTATTTTTAAGTATGTGTGTATTAGGGCGGGTCGATTTAAAAATCGCTCAATGCTCTGTGAAAATCGCATTCTAGGGACCAAAATAAGAAACTTTGCCGAAGGAACCACACCTCTAAAACGAATTCTGATGTCCCCCAATTCGGGTCGAACGAAAAATCCCACTTTGACCCATTTAGAGTGCTCCAATCGAGTCCAAATGTATGACCGACCCCCACTAACTTTGGACGGCCGATCCACCCATGCCAGTGGCACACCCCCTTGAACTCCCATGGGGGGTTCCCCATACAATAATTTCAAAATATCACCTAAAAAGTTCGACCCAAATTGGGGGGCATCAGAATTCGTTTTAGAGGTATGGTTCCTTCGGCAAAGTTTCTTATTTTGATCTCTAGAATATGATTTTCATAGAGCAATGGGCGATTTGTTTGCCTCCTCACAAATCGATCCGGCCTAGTGTGTATGTATGTGTCTAGTCTGCAAGGTTATTGTAACCATTGACCTAACTAAAGAAATTAAATGAAAAAAATACATAATTAAGTACACATTTACATACATAAATTTCATTGTGATTTAGATTGAGATTTCAGTTTGTCAAGTCTTCACCTCACAGGTAAATTTAAAATCGATTGCAAATTTTCTCCGAACAGACAAGAACGAAGCGAATCTAATGAAAGTGTTTGAAAATAATAATAAATTTTGTTCCTTGATGTATTCACATTCTTTTGAGTCTGTTAATCAGCTGTCTTTATTGAACAACTGCTGAATACGTCATTCACTCTACTTACTTACTAGAAAATCAATTAAAAAGTAAACAAATGTGAAGATCAGCGTTCGACTAGAAATGTGCAAATTAACACCTTACGACATCCCACCTATTTAAATAATTTACAACTGGGCCTGCTTACAGATGTTTTTACTAATAGCACCGATCTGGGTAATATGAACATACATACATACATACCCTAAAAATACTCGAAATTCATTAGCATAGGAATTTATTTAAGTAATCGTTTGCTAGCTGGCGCTTACGTCGAGGAATGCAAATGAAATTGAAATTATGTTCAGATGCAACCAAACGAGACTCAATGCAGTTGGAAACTTGTGTAAATTCGCTAGGTTATAAATAGTAGAGTACAAATCGATATTTGTTGTAGAGAAATATGTATGTTTATGAAAGCCAGAAGTTTTCGAAAATACTATAACTATAGAAAAATTGCATCTAATTGTGCATGGAAATTTTGCATACAGTAGAGTGCGCTCAATTGCACTAACAATTTATGGGGCGGTTGAGATGAAAGCGGCCACATTTTTGTTAATTGCAAAAAAATGGGAAAAATCCACGGCGAATATGGAATCACTGCGCCAATAATGACACTCGGGCTATGGAAATGGTCACGCAAAGGATTGTTTTCTCTGTTACTGCTTGAAGCCATTGGAAACGCCACCCGCTACTATATCACCGTCGTGTGTCAATTATTCATCAATGATCTCTATGGCTCCCAAAAAAAGGTTTGAAATATGCTAAGAAGCAGAAAAAAAGCTATTAACGAGTTAATTAATATAACAAACAATAGACACATGGACTTCCTATTTCAGCGAGCTTTTGGCCTAAGATCATCGGACCAAAGATCTTTAGTATCGGAACTAAAGGGTTTTTCAATTGGCGCGGGTCGATTTTGGCGCCCTGTGGCAGCCATTTTGTTTTGGTGACATCTGTCAAATCTTTTGTTTATTATTCAGTTATTTATGCCAAATCATCATGGCAAGTTACCCGATTGAACAGCACGTTCAAATGATAAAACTTTATTATCAAAATGAGTGTTCATTAACGCAAACGTTGCGCGCATTGGGCCCATTTTTCGGTAGACGTGCTGGCCCTTCAAAGTCGACTCTTCAACGTTTGGGGGCCAAATTTGAGACGACCGGGTCAGTAAACAATCAGCCAACACCCGTATGTTCAAGGAACGCAAGATCAGCTGAGAACATTGCCCCAGTCCGTGAAAGTGTACAGCAGAACCCGAGGCAGTCTATTTCTCGCCGTGCACAAGAACTTAGCCTTTCGTAGACTTCAACTTGGCGAATTTTGCATCGGGACTTGGGCCAGGAGCTCAAAGTTGATGACCATAGACAACGCCGTTCGCCGAATCGTTTGGAAGAGAACCCCAGTTTTGGGCGAAAAACATCTTTAGTGACGAGGCGCATTTTTGGATGAATGGCTGTGTTAACAAACAAAATTGCCGTATATGGGACGACACCAATCCACACGAGGTTCACCAGGTGATAATGCATCCTCAAAAAGTTACCGTTTGGTGTAGATTTTGGGCCGGCGGCGTCATTGGTCCGTTTTTTTTTTAAACGATTGATGATAACCAATTTCTTATGGCCCATATTGAACCATATGGACCTAGACGACATGTTGTTCCAGCAGGACGGCGCTACGTGCCACACAGCAAACGCCGCGATTGACATTCTGCATGAACGATTTGAGGGTAAGGCTACCTCTCGCAGGGGTGATGTGAATTGGCCACCAAGGTCATGCGATTTGACCCCGCTAGACTTTTTCCTGTGGGGTTTCTTCAAGTCTCAGGTCTATGCAAATAAACCACCATCGACCGATGCTCTAAAGGTGAACACTCGGATCCGATCCACCATAAGAAGCCGAGGCGGGAATTTGAATGATGTCATATTCCACACTTAATGGTATTTATGCGCCTTTCAAATAAAAAAATTATTTTGTCAATAACTCACACACAGCTTATTTTATTCCATTTCAACATCTACCCGCCCTTATTGAAAAACCCTTTACATAAGCTGTTCACGAAAGTAGTTCAACACTAAAAAATACCGCTTTAATGGAAGGTTAGCCTAACAAGTCGTAAAAAAGGGACACAACTATAGAGGTATCAGCCTGCTGGGATCAGAGTCGAAGCTATTCACTAAATTTACAATCTGTCAAAAAAGTACCAGAAATTGTTCAATAAAACGCAAAATCATCAAACTTTATGTTGTCGCCTTCAAAATATACTCCATTCGAAGTAATACACTTATGCCAACGATTTGTCCAGTCATCAAAGCACCTTTTGAACGCGTTTGAAGAGATCTTCTTCAACTTCTTCAGCGAATTCTCCTTACTGGCCTCTATCAACTCAAAGCGTCGTCCTAGAAGTGGCAATTTAAGTTTTGGTAGAAGGAAAAGGTCATAGGGGACTGAATCCGGTGAATACGGTGGTTTTCCGATGATATTTGTCGAGTTTTTGGTCAAAAAAGAGTTCACAATATGGGCCTTGCGAGACGGTGCGTTATCATGGTGCAAGATCCATGAGTTTTCTTTCCACAAATTGGGGCATTTCCTATGCACATTCTCTCTCATACGTCGCATCACTTCCAAATAGTATTCTTTATTTACCGTAGAACGCTTCGGCGCGAATTTCGAGTGCACAAAACTTTCAAATCAAAGATAACGAGTTGCATAACTTTCACTTTTGACCGACTTTGACGTGGTTTTTTGGGTTTCGGCTCATGTGGATAGCGCCATTCAGCCGCCTGTTGACTGATTGACTGGTTTGCATGCCAAACTTATATACCCATGTCCCATCACCTGTTATGTTGCGCTGGATAAACGTTGGGTCCGAATTCACTTGCTCAAGCATGTCTTCGGCCATTTTCTTCCGATGAATTTATTGCAAGAAATTCAACTCTCTTGGAACGAGTCGAGCAGCCTCGCGTCTCATGCTCAATTGATGGTGTGAAATGTTGCAAATTGATTGGTGAGACACGCTAAGGTCACGAGGTACCTTCTGCAAACTTAAGTGATGGTTTGATGGATTTCCAGCATAATTTCCTTGACTTTGTCGACGTTTTCAGCCTTTGAAAACGTTGATGGGAGCAATTCTTCCACGACTTCGTGGCCGTCTGTACCTGAAAATATAGCAGCTCTAATACAAGCCTTATATACTGACAAGAAAACAATTATTCTGGCAAGTGGCATACCTAAAATGAAATCCAATACTTATTATAGTCGGTAGTTGATAAGGCGGCAGCCTAAGCTCAATACTGTTTAATGTTATTATGGGTGTGATTATCGAGAACGTACGAGAAACAGCTCCTGCATATAGATTAGGCCGCAAAAATATAAAAATGAAATGCTATGCTGACGATGCGGTGATTGTATCAGAGACCGAGGATAACCTTCAGCGACTACTGTTCGAGGTTGATAAAGCGGCTGGCAAATTTAATATGGAAATCTCAGCTGAAAACACCAAATCTATGGCAATATTCAGAGAACCTTTCCGATGAATACTCGCCGTTTATAACAGACCAATTGAAGAGGAGCTTAAATTCAACTACCCTGCAACGCTAATAAGTAGCTAAAGCCGTTGAGGTTTGTGAAATCGAGGATATCAACAAATTCACCAGAAAAAGAAGAAAATAATGTCGAAATCATATGGAAAGGATGCACTCTGACAGAAGTAGACAAAGTAGTTATGAAAACTAAACCAAATGTTTTAAAGCCTATAAGCAGGACCACCGAGCAGGCGGAAGTAATTCGGACATGGAACTCTCAAAATGATTTCACCTAACAGAAAATACAATACAACAACAAAATCAATTCTTTACTAACATCATGTCTTACAGTTAAAATATTCATAAAATAAAGCAATAAATTCCTAATAAAAGCAGAAGAAGAAGAAATTTAAGATTTTTCGATCAGCTGGCTTATTACAATTATTATCGTTATTCAACCACTGGACGATGTAAGCTAACCACAATTGCCTCATTTCCCTGTTTGAAGTGGGCTGTGCAATGAAGTACATTTTACGGTATTCATTCAACTACTCAAAACATGCGAAAATATGCTGCAGCGGCCTCATCGAGCTGGAAGAAATATTTTTACATTCATTGCAACCAACTGTGGCAAGTGTGCGTGTCTTCACTAATATATTACTTATACATATACATATGTATGTATGTATGTTTGTAGAAATGCATGAAATTGCTGCATTTTAAAATGAATGAAATGAAAGCTTTTAAATATTTGTAAATAAATTGGTGGAACTGCATACGAACGTATTCATATTTCTATACAGTGTGCGAAATTTGCATAGACACGGGTTCACGGTTTGTACATAAAATAAGTGTTTTATGACAACTCTTACAATTTTGATTAGCTCTAGTTTTAGTTCTTGTCTTTTCGGTAAAAGTTTTGCAATCGATTTTAAACAAACTTCTCATCAGAGATTTTAAGCGTGCGTGGCTCAGTCCAAGCTCGTTGGGAGGGTGCGTAGATCCTCGGTATATCATTAGGATTTCACATGTCTGATTATTGTAGCGACTCTCAGGTCGAGCTAACTCAAAAACCGCATCACTTGTACAGTGTGATATGAGCCCGTGATTTCAAATCCAAAATTTCATAGAGAGCCAAGTCGCTGACCTCAAAAAAGTCTTAGCGAGTTAAAATACGTTTGGATAGCGTAATTGTCTTTTCAGATGTTGAGATGCTACATTTTCAAATGTGATTCCCTTAAAGATAAACTTCTCGTGACAACACCTTCCATGACGCTTGGGGTCATACTCTTACAAATCTTCTTACAAGCCTTATAATTTAAGAAAACGTTTCTGCCAATTCGAAGAAAAGATGGCATATGGAGCTCATCTTTCAATTAGTTCGTCAACTTTGATCCCCAATAAGTTCTAAAGATCTAAACCTCTATTAAGTCTAAATAGACAGGATAAGCACCCTGATCCATACTGGGCATTACTTGACTGCCTTACATGCTGCCAGAATGGGTAATCCTTGGAACGAATTTTGTAGAATTTGTAGCGATGTCTAAGAGAAAAAGACTATAACTACCTTCTCTCATGGTGGCAAGATGTGAGAAGGTGCAGCCAATAACAGACCGTTGACTGGATCTCAGCGAATTTTACAGAATCAGCTAATTGGTTGCCGTATTTACAAAGAAATCTGAAACTGTGTTAGAGATATATGATAAAAATCAACACAAAGTCATCTTGTTGCTATCAAGAGCTAGAGAGAGTTCAAAGGTCTGCACTCATAGGAATCAGTGGGGCGCTTCGAACAACTCCTACTCTCGCGCTTACTGTAATGTTAAATGTGCTTCAAATAGGCATCGCAGGCAGAATTGCCGCTGCACGTACCGCAATCAGACTGAGAGGCTTGGGCTATAAGCTCAATCTCACATATGGGCACTCAAGCATCCTCAGAAACTTTGAGTTCATCCCCCCGTCGACGGATCAGTGTGTGCGCTCACTTAGTTCAAGCGAAACTTTCTCCACCAATATTCCACCAAGGGAGGAGTGGACCGGGGGCAATACTTGGGGACAGGGCCTAGTTAACCTGTTCACGCATGGCTCGAAGCTGGACGGTAGGGTTGGAGGAGGAGTATTCTGCAAAGAGCTCCCCATCAAATTCAAATTCAGGCTACCGGATCACTGCAATGTGTTACAGGCAGAGCTGGCCGCAGTTAAAAAAGCAGCTAACTGGCTACTTACTTTCGTAATAACTGTTAAGAAGGTAAATATTTACTCCGATAGCCAAGTGGCAATTAGGGCCGTAGGCTCTAATATGGTGCATTCGAAACTGGTCAGGGAATGCCTGGTCTCTCTCTCGGTTGCATCAGAATTCTTCGATATAAAGATAATTTGGGTACTTATGTTAGTCACAGTGACATTACTGGAAACTGCGAAGCCGACGAGCTGGTCAGACAAGGGACCTGCGAGGTAGTGTGCCCGCGAAGGGAGAGGATCGGGATCCCCTTGACAACCTACGCTCTACTCCTGGAAGGTGGGCTTTGCACCAACTCAGCGAGCGCTGGGCAAGTACACGAACGTGTAAGGTCGCGAAGTCCTTCAGGCCACGTTTGGATAGGAAGCGTTCGAGGGATATTCTGAGGATGACAAAATCTCATCTCTCAAATTTCGGGGGCATCCTCACGGGGCACTGTCCGCGGGGTATACATGCCGTGACGCTCGGAATTACTTCGAGTCCTTTTTGCGTCAGCTGTATGGAGGATGGGGTGGAATCATCTCAGCACCTGCTCCTCAGCTGCCCAGCTCTCGCGGGACTAGGATTCAAGCATCTTGGTTCTCACTTCTTTTCTGCGCCTGCTGATAGCAAACTTTTTTCGTCCAAGTGGGCCCACTCTCTGGGCAACCATCACTACCTACCTACCTACCTACTTTGTTGCTATCGGAACAGCGACTGAGTGGACGAATGTATGAATATCTGTAAAATTGTCATGCAAAATACGGCTGCCGAAACTCCTGTGACGTGGCAGTTGAAGTTCCCCTTTTGTTTTTCAACATAGTTATTGGCCAAACCTTGTAAATATATCATCCCTGCCTTCTCTAATACTGAAAGCTACTAAATAGGCGAATAGCTGTACTTTAATATAAATAATTTGACGATCCCAGTTCCTTCAATAGATGTATGATTAAAGATGCGATGGAAAGGGAAATCAACAAATATTGGCAGTAATATATGATTTTTATTGTAGTATGAACTATAATTTTGTAATAAATTTTTTTAATTTATTGCATCCTAAAGTGGAGTAATTAACATTAAATAGCGGCAGTTTAGCTGCAAGCAAATAATATATAATAGGTACGTAAGTTATAACTAATATGGCAATTAGAAATATTAAATGATTGACAAATTGATAAAGAATAAAGCGTTCACTGCAAAAAGTGAACTGTATGACAAGAATTAAGTAGAGCTGCTTTCCGCATGTCAAAAATCAGAGATTCTGGGAGTTGAAGTGTTTTGACTTTGTCTGGTAAATTTTTATGCACTAATCCATGCGCTGAGATGAAAATTGGGAGGTGTTCAAAAACCTTTCTTAACTTCCATTGGCATTTGACATCAATCCCTAAGTCAGAATATTTTGATATTTTTTCTGCATATGTTTTTTGCATTTTTTTCCAGATGTCTAAACACTTTCGGACTAACACTAGTTACGTTTTATCTACTATTTTCTAAGAAAACTTTTCTTCACTTCGCTGATATGCAACATATTCTTGTGCGGATAACCTCATTTCGCGCACTGTGCACTGCGCACTTATCATATTCGTAGGATTATGCATCATTTCAGATATTTTAGAATCAAGTGACAACAGTAATTTAGGTGATAATTATGAAAACTAAAACTTCAAAGAAGTGACAACATAAATTTATCTACTTATCTACTTACTTTGCGATCAAACTTTGTAGTTACTTGTGATTTTAATTTAGGGACGAATTGAAGTAGAATCGAATCTACTAAAATTATGATTTTCATCTGAAAAGGTTGATGTTGTTGTTGTTGAAGTAGTTGAGCATCCTAATTAGCGACCAGCACCGTTTTACTACCACTGTTTTTATGTGATGCCGGTTTTTTTTTTTTTTTTTTAGTCAACTCAATTTCGTGAGATCTAAGTATAGCAGCAAACTTTTTATGTCAACTATGTCTATGTATGTCGGAGATATCATTAAAAAAAGGTTGACTACTTTTTCTTCTTGATTTATTCATTAATATATATTTCGAAGAATTCAAAGATATAATACAGTAATGTCTCCTTGCTTTTTACTAGCTTTGCGTTCTTTGTCCGATCAATCGTGCCAATCTAAATGAACATTAAAAAATCGCAACTAGAGAAGTTAGAATAGCTACTGTCTACTTCGAAAGGACAGGCAGATGGCTTTTATTAGAAGCAGCTCCATAACAGGAATATATTCGGACGGATGAGGGATGATCGCTTTTAGACGTAATGTTGCGGTTTGTAAGCTACGGCAGATGTCCAAATGCTGCTTTCAGATCTATATTTTTCTCCGATTCTAGCTTTTTCCACAACTGACTTCCCTTGATACACACGCTTCAACTGACCTTTAGAACTTGTCTTCTTTCAGAATGGACGAATTTAGAGGGAACTTTTCACGTATGATCCTATCAAGTAATCTCCTTTCAAAGTTCAGCTTCGGTATAAGACTTGGTGTACCAGCCTACTATTGAACTACGGCCTTATAAGAGGTGATAATTTTAGCAATTCGACTTTACATACCTTCACAAATAAAAAGTTCAAAGATGTGATAGCACACGATTTTGTTGGCCAATCCACTGGTGCGATACGAGAGATAAATTGCTCCCCAAATGACGATGCAGTAAATCCATAGTTTCGCGGGCTGTATGGTAAGTAGCGCCGTCTTGTTGGAATCAAATGTTGTGGAGATCCCATGCTTGAATTTCCGGCATCAAAAAATCATTTATAATGGCGCGATAGCGTTCGCCATTTCCCGTTACATTAGCGCCAGCCATGTCTTTGAAGAAATATAGGCCGATGATTCCTCCAGCCCATAGGCCGCACCAAATGGTTGTTTTCAGCAGCTGTCATGACTGTTATTGTCGTAGCTGTTTTCAATGGACGAATGGTCTCGGGTTGCTCTTCAGCCCAAGTACTCTCTGCCTTATTACGTAGTCAAATTACGTATTAAGTTTGGCAATAGTCACGCATGATCTGCCAAAAAGCCCCTATTTGGAAAAGTACCTCCAATCTGATCAACTTTTAAATAAAAGTCGGTTATTGGAATTATATTTTCTTTCCTAACAACGGGGAATTTGTATTGCGCAATGCGTGGACGATGACAACATCCGATGAAGCGACGCTTGGAGTATTTGAGAGAAAGTTTCTGCGCAAGATTTTTGGACCTTCGCACGACCTTTGAGAATGGCGAATATCGCAGGCGATGTAACGATGAGCTTTATGAGCTTTACGACCACATAGACATAGCGCCGCGAATAAAGATCCAGCGGCTACGTCCGAATGGATACAAACGCTCCGGCTTTGAAAGTATTCGATGCGGTACCAGCCAGCGGTAGCAGAGGAAGAGAAAAGGCTTCTTCTGCATTAGAAAGATCAGGTGGAGAAGGACTTGGCTTCACTTGGTGCGTCTAACTGGTGCCGGTTAGCACGGGAAAGAAACGACTGGCCCGCTTTGTTAAGCCCGTGTTTAAAAGAAGAATTTATTAACAGCAAACATGCCAATCAGAAGAAGGCTAAGTCTGCTTACTCTATGTGATAGCAACTGTCTGATTTGATCGCAGAAATGTGACTTGCAACATACAAAGCTAAACCGTCCTTCACTTAGTTATGCTTCTACATTATTTAGATAGGCTGGTAGTAGTAGAACGCAAAAGCTCCGCATTTGTACAATTCAGGAATGATGTCCCCTGATGTCCCCTGAACAAAAGCGTCATAGCGAGCCCCCTACAATTAAAGGCGAGGAGTGTAACAATCTGCTCAGATATTAGTTTCTGTTGGATTTTTGTCTCAGGGACCAACGCTGAAGACACTTGCTACAGGCAAACTTATCAATAGTCACTTCAGTGAGCTCAAAGAGGAGGATCAAATTATACATATGCCGACCATGGGACTCAGCTGACACCGGACTGCCTTCAAATCACATTCATCGCAAGTTAATTAACATCTTCTTGCACTCTTGCGCTTATTGGAGACCAACCACTTCCTATCGCAGTTAGGGAACTCGATTTGCCTCGTAAGATTGAACGCAATTGCGGTAGCTTAAACTACTACTTAACCATAACAGAGCACTACATAACTAATGTAAGTTTTATATGTGAAAAATCCCCGCATTACATTAAACAACTCTTCATATTCCCACTCAAGCCAACTCATCCAGCAACACTCTTTCTATGGTCCGACTCCATCGGAACACCACATTTCAGGCACCTATCGTTGGAAGATCTCGATTATAACACTTAGTGGGACACCCTTGTACTTGGGTAGAGCTTTGTAAGGCTACAAAAACAACGATAACAACAACAACAGCTAAACAACATCAATTTTAATCACTTTATAAACTCACCCAGTTAGGAAAAAGGTGCAGCTTCTCTGTTTTAGACTAGGTAAAAGATTTAAGATGCTAAAATAGATAAAATTTAATATACAAGCAGCGTGGTTGCCACTTAATTTACATAATGCTTTTCAGCAACCCTTACCATAATCCACAGACACAGATGTGTGTCGTAATTTACCTTCGCAGCTGCATTTTTTCATAACTTCTACGCCAAACGATGAGCTTATAAAACATTGTCGCATTACTGAGATCATCAACAGAACAGCTGAAGGCGAATTGAAGCTAAAAATAAAAGTACGAATAAAATAACGCATATTTATGATGAGAAATATAAAAAAAATACATCAATTGTGGGTAAGCTGTTTAAAAAACACAAGTCGCATTTTTTCGCCGCAGGAGTTGTGCCACTCAACCACGCACAACAAAACAACAACTGCTATGAACATATTTTTAACAGAACCAACAAAAAAAAAAAACAAAAAATAAATATCAACTGCATTGCGTCGCAGGATTGAATAATGACAGCGAATGATGGATGTGAGACTTTTCAGCTCAGAGCCAGACACTGCAACTCGAATAGAAGGACAAACTCTGCTTATTTTCTGGTGACACAGCGTTGAAGTGCAACAATTGCAGAGTTGCAATCGCAACATGAATTGCGAAAGCTGAGTTGAGTTGCTGATGACGAGCGATAATGAAACGCGCAATGAGAGTAAAAGTGATTGAAATGTGAAGAAACGACAGAGTTTTTGCGCAAAATGGCAAAATGAAGTATTTTGTTATATAAAAATAAAGTAATGTAGAAAACGGAAGTGGGCGGTACTGTCATGGGATGGGAAGAACTGAAAGATGACGAGGTGTTTGCATAATTTTATACGGTTATTTGTGTTTGTATGTGTGTGTGTATTTATAGGCATTTGAGCTGTCACTCGCTTTGCATGGCAGAAGCTTTGTGTTTGAAGTGAAGATGTACTGCAGGTTTACTAGTATATAGAAATACATAAATAATAAAATAGTCAAGATGAGAATTTAAATACCAATTAGTTTATGTTGCAGATAGTGCAGATACAACTTAATATAAGTTGAAGTCCAAAATAAAACAGACTGAGCTAAAATAGAAATGACAGGTGATTTGTTCTGATAACTTCGGGTTCATTTATTAAAAATAGGTCTCGAAACACTGCTTTGCGCGATCTAAAATCTTTTTGAAAAGGTGTTTCAAGTCATTGACCGAAATGTCCTTCAGGATGTCTATAGCCTCTACGGACGCAAAACGTTTTCCTTTCATGGCCAATGCAATTTTTCGAATAGGTAGAGGTCACAGGGAGTCATATCAGGCGAATACGATGAGTGATTCGTGGTTAAAATGCGATTTCTAGTCAAAAATCAGTCACAACAGTTCATGGATGAGATGGTGCATTATCATGCAATAAGCGCCAGCTTCCTCCTTCGCGGTACTCTGGGCGGATTTGACGAATGCGATGCAACAAAAGCTTCAATACGCCTAGAAAGAAATTTGGATTGACGGTTTGGCCCTTTGGCACGAACTCCTTTGAGTCAATTCCCTTGGAATCGTAAAAACAAATGAACATCGACTTGATTTTTGACTTCTCCAAACTCTTCTGGGGTCTTCCATTCCATTTTTGATGTTTTTTTTACAAATCGAGAGACCTACAGTTTTAAGTCGGTACCGGACGGTAGATGATTTTTTATGAAAAACTTTTTTGGAAGAACTTTGGTATTGCGTGCCTGTGGTTTCGAGCCTGTGCACTTCCGAATAGTAGTCACGCACCTGCCCATTCAGCTACGGTGGCCGCTAATACGGCATTACTAAATGTAATGTAAATACATATTACCTGTGAGGCCGATATTCATCTCTTGCAACATGACTTAAATAATCTAGCCGACTGGAGTTGGATGAATAAACTATCGTTGAATATTAGCAAATGTTTCCAAATGTCTACTTTTCAGATCTATTGAAGATTCGCTAATAGTTTTATACTATCACCAACTTATTTTAATTAAAGGTTTAGTTGATCTATGGAGATTATCAAGTTTTACTTCCAAAATTCCTATGTGCTATGTTCTCCTAAGGTTTCCAGTAGCTTAGCATTTTTGCGCTACTACTCAAAGGATTTCACAGATCCATATACCAAGGGTCTTCGTTGCATACACATATTTTTATTTCACTCAAAACTCGAGTAAACATCTTTTGTAATGAGTCCGATCTAGAATTGTCATGCTACTAGAATTGAAAGGGTGCAACATATGCAAGTTCATTCACTTTGTACTCGAATCGATAAAATCTGAAGAGCTGTTTCTCTCTCATTGTTCACGCTGTACGTTAATCAGTTTAAAGACGCATTAAAGCAGAAGAATAATCCATTGACTGACCTTCGCGGGCTGATTAGTTTTAATATACCCAGCAAAGGCCTTCTTGTTTAAAATCTATTTTATCGACATGAGCTCATAGTCAATTATCTTTCTACAATCATTTCTTTCGCCAATAATCAGAACGTTTGTGGATTATAAAGGAATCTTAAAAAAAATTAATATAGGCTTTTGAAATGAAAGATCTGATTTTAAATCTTCCATTGATAGTTTCTATTGTTCTTTTATGCGAGATGTTATTTACATAAATATCAGTTTTAAGTAAAAGAGTATACCTCTGGTCTGTGAGACATACCAGTCATAGACATGCCAAAGACAAAATAAATCGAAATGAAACAAAATTACTAACTACTTTTAAGTCTTATCTGCAAGTATTATCTGCCGTCTGGACAGATTTAACGCAACGAAATCAAATGAAGCAAATTATGGACATCTGCAGTACATAATTCGATGTGTCTACTCTATTTATTATACCTATATGGACTTCTACTCGTACGATCATTCTTCAGTGCCTGCGTTGACTCCATCTCAAATTTTGGTTATGCATAGTGGTGCAGGTAGGTTTCATCGCGAATATGTTGATAGAATTTTGTCATTACCTGTCCGGAAGCGTCAGATATTAAAACAAACATATCTTATCACTAAGAGTTGCATCTGTTGCATGGTGAACAGTAATCCAACCGAATAATAGTCACACACAGCCGAAACGGCGGCCGCCATGATAAACGAGCATTAGGGGTGAATATACCATAAATGCATAAGTATTCGAAACGGTACCTGATGGTAGTGACAGAGAAAGAGGAACACCTGCTTACGGCTCAGTGTCATTCGACATGTTGGAAATTTTGAAATTTTTGCTACAGATTTTTAATGTTGTTGTTGTATCAGCATAATGTGAAATATTTTGTTTCTTTTAAACAGTTATATAGGTATCTATATTTTTTATTTATATATTTTTTTATTTTTTATATTTAGGGTAGAATATACTTTTAAAAAAAGTTTTTTGTTAAAAATTTAATCTTATTGTTAAAAATGTTAACAAAATTATTTTTTTTTTATTTTTTGCTAAAACTTTAATTTATTTTTTTGTTAAAAATTTCGTTTTTATGTTAAAAAATTTCGAGGAATTATTATATATATTAACAGTTTAAAATTTTCTTTTCAAAATGTTTAGGATAAAATATACATTTAAAAAATTTGTTAGAATTTAATGTAAATTCTTTTTTTTTTGTTAAAAATTTTTCAAAAATTATTTTTGTATTATTTTTTGTTAAAACTTAAATTTTTTGTTGAAAAATTGGTTTTATAATAAACATACATTTACAAATATTTGTTTGGAAATAAATTTAAGTTTCTGTTTTTGTTTTTGGTTAAAAAGTTTTGAGAATTTTTTTTCGGTTCGTTTGGAAAAACAATTATTTTGTTGAAACCTTAATTTTTTTGTGTGTTAAAAATTGCGTTTTTATGTTAAAAAAATGTAAGGAAATAATTTCTTTTGGTTATTTTTTACAGTTCATAATTTATTTTCTAAGTTTTTATTGTAAAATACCCATACAATTAAAAAAAATTTCTTGGAACAAATTTTATTTGTTGTGTTACAAATTTTTGAGATATTATTTTCTGTGGTTCTTTTGCAAAATTTTATTAGTTTTTGTTAAAACTTAAATGTTTTTGTTAAAAACATCGTTTTTATTTTAAAAAATTTTGAGAAGTTATTTTTCCCAGATATACAATTTAAACAATTATTTTTGGAAACAAATTTTACTTTTTGCTTTGCTTTTTATGTTTTTGTTAAAAATTATTGAGAAAGTTTCTTTGTAATTTTTGAAAAACAGCAGGTTTTCCTTCGATGGTTTCATACATTTTTTCTTCGGTTCTTTTCCACAGCTTATATTGGTTTTTTTTTTAATTTTTTAAGATAGAATGTATAAGTACATATGAAATTTTTTTTATTTTTTTGCTAAAAATTTTATATTTTTGTTAAAAATTATTGAGAATTGTTTTCTTGTAATTTCTGAAAAATATCCTAATTTTACTCTCTGAAAATTTTATGGTATGATTGTCATAATTCTCATGGTTTTTTTGTTTTTCTGTAAACAATTTTTCAAAAATTTTACGATAAAATATACATTTAAAACATTTTTTTGGGGACAAATTTTATTTCTTTTGTTAAAATTTTTTGAGAAATTGTTTTCTTCGGTTCGTTTGGAAAAAAAAATTTTTTTTATTATGTTTTGTTAAAAATTTAATTTTTTGTTAAAACTTTAACTTTTTGTTAAAATTTTAATTTATTTTAACTTCGAAATTATGATAAAAAAATTTTTTGGAAATTTTATTTTTTTCTTCAAATTGTTGAGAATATATTTTCATTGGATGTTTTGGAAAAAGATTATTTTTGCTTTATTTTTTGTTAAAAATTATTTTTTTATTAGTTGTTGTTAAAAATATTTTTTTATTAATTTTTGTTAAAAATTTAATTTTTTTGTTAAAGCTTCATTTTTTTTCTTCAACGTGTTTGAGGAATTATTATATTTTCTTCAGTTCTTTTTAACAGTTAATAATTTTTTTGATTTTTTAGTATAGAATATAAATTTTTTTGTGTTAAAAATTTAATGTTTTTGTTAAAATTTATTCAGCATTTTTTTTTTTTTTGTAATATTTGAAAAAGATCTAGCTTTTACCCTCTGAAAATTTCATAGCGTGCTCCTCTGGTTGTTATTTTTTGTTGAAAATGTTTTTCTTCTGATTTTGTTTTAATGTTTTAAGATAGAATATAAAATTAAAAAAAAAAATTGTTTTGGGAAAACTTAAATTTTTTTGTAAAATAGTCTCAGTTATTAATGAAAAAAGAGGTTGTCTGTAAAGTCGCTTTACTGACGATAGCTTAACGTGATAACGTCATAAGAAAATACTGATTGAATGGTTGCATTTTCAAAAGAAAATTTTAATTTTATTTGTTTGATAGATATTTTGTATGGATATAGAGAATGAGTTAACATTAACATAACATAATATACTTTAACATAACATAACATAACATAACATAACATAACACAACACAACACAACACAACATAACATAACATACCATAACATAACATAACATAACATAACATAACATAACATAACATAACATAACATAACATAACATAACATAACATAACATAACATAACATAACATAACATAACATAACATAACATAACATAACATAACATAACATAACATAACATAACATAACATAACTTAACATAACATAACATAACATAACATAACATAACATAACATAACATAACATAACATAACATAACATAACATAACATAACATAACATAACAAAACATAACATAACAAAACATAACATAACATAACATAACATAACATAACATAACATAACATACCATAACATAACTTAACATAACATAACATAACATAACATAACATAACATAACATAACATAACATAACATAACATAACATAACATAACATAACATAACATAACATAACATAACATAACATAACATAACATAACATAACATAACATAACATAACATAACATAACATAACATAACATAACATAACATAACATAACATAACATAACATAACATAACATAACATAACATAACATAACATAACATAACATTACATAACATAACATAACATAACATAACATAACATAACATAACATAACATAACATACCATAACATAACATAACATTACATTACATTACATAACATAACAAATTACCCCGTATTAAAGCACTTATCAACAGCTTTCATTTGATACCCATATTGTACATACACAACCAAAGGTTACCCGGGTCCACGTTTTGACCTATATCTCGAGACCCCAGTCACGGAGCGGCATGAAAAATACTCTGTACTAAAACATTCACCAACAGCTTTCATTTGATACCCATATTGTACATACACGTCCGAAGGTTACCCGGGTCCACGTTTTCACCTATATCTTGAGACCCTATCTACCAATAGGTATTCAAACTATACGGAAATCATCTTCAAGACCTACTTAACAATGTGTGTAAGTTTGGTTTAATTCGGTTCAAAGACACGGCGGGTCCACGTTTTGGCATATATTTCGAGACCCTAGTCATCAATAGGTATGAAAACTACCCCGTATTAAAGCACTTATCAACAGCTTTCATTTGATACCCATACACAACCAAAGGTTACCCGGGTCCACGTTTTGACCTATATCTCGAGACCCCAGTCACGGAGCGGCATGAAAAATACTCTGTACTAAAGCATTCACCAACAGCTTCAATTTGATATCCATATTGTACAAACACATTCTAGGGTCCACGTTTTGGTCTCTATCTCGAGACCCTAGTCACGGAGCAGCATGAAACATACTCTGGACTAAAGCATTCACCAACAGCTTCCATTTGATACCCATATTGTACATACACATCCGAAGGTTACCCGGGTCCACGTTTTGACCTATATCTCGAGCCCTATTTCCAAAATAAAATATAATCCATGTTACTCGTGGATGATGTAGCTTTCGAATGGTGAAAGAATTTTTAAAATCGGTCCAGTAGTTTTGAGCCTATTCATTACAAACAAACAAAGTTTTCCTCTTTATAATATTAGTATAGACAACATATCTTATAAGGTATATGGTAAATATTACCATACATTTTTTCCTTCATATATAATAAAAAAATTAATAATTATAACATTAAAACAACAGGTATTATTAACAAACTTGGTTTTATTTTAAATTCTTCAAGTGAATCAAATTAATAATAATCAATAAGAAGGCATATGCAAATACAAATACAGTAGGTTCTGTTTTTATGCGGTAGATACGTTCCGCAAGAAGCAGCATTAAAAAAAAACAGCATAAAAAAAGCTACTAGTTCTATAGTAAAACTATAGATACGTTTCAAATGCTAAAACCGCATAAATCTGAAATAATCGCATAAAAAAGGGCACTAGTCCCATATTATTACTATAGATACGTTCCATAGACCGCATGAATCTGAAATAATTAAATAAAATCGCATAAACAAAATATTGTATCTTTGAAAATTATATCTTTATATATATTCCATACTTGTAGGGTTAGCATTTCTGATGTAATCTGTGATGAGTTTTTGCTTAGCTGGTTTAGAATCTTGTTTATATGTACAATTCCCCATAGGTCGACATGCATTTTGTAATTAAAAAAAAAACCGCACTATTTCAAAACCGCATAAAAAAAGCCGCATAAAAACAGAACCTACTGTACGTGAATTTATATATGTACATTTGCGCATATACATACATACATATATACGCTCACTTAAGTAGGAGAGAGCAAGATATCGAACGTTGCCGTTCGTTTGCTTTGTTTGCTTTGTCGTTCGTTCCGCCCTTTCGCTTGCAGTTCATTCAATGCAATGAGCAAGGACGGCAATGAGCAAGGTAACACTAATATGAGCAAGGTAACACTAATATGAGCAAGGTAACGGCAATGAGCAAAGTAACTACATATGAACAGTAATGAGCAAGGTAACTACATATGAACAGTAATGAGCAAGGTAACTACATATGAACAGTAATGAGCAAGGTAACGACACATTTTTTCGTGCGTGCAGCCTGTTAAATCGAATTATAAGACGTTATCACGTCAAAAGTCTCCGAAATACTTGGCTCACTGGATATGAAATTGCTCTTAAAGTTGCTCCTAAAGTAGTCTGAGCATTCTTTGTCACTCGTCTTGCGCTGGCCTTAGCCATATCAAATGATCATACAGATTGTTCAAAATGATCGAAGTTGATGCTTTAATCATTTCTGCATTTCATTTATTTTTCAAACGCGCATCTTCTGATAAATATTTGGCATTTTTTCAGCAAAGTCGGAGAGCGTCTTCTCAATAGGCCGAATTGGGCATCACTCACCTGTAATTGACTCCAAATCCTTGTTAAATGGGATAAATATTGCTACTTATAGGTAATGTTTTTTTTGTTGGCAAGAAGTTCCAGTAAACATGTGACATTTCTTTCAGAATAGTCCGTGGCATTTCCTCTTTCTTATTGACAAAACTTAGTCACCACTCAAACTTCTTTTGATGGTTTCTATGCGTTTAATTTGTTTAACCAGAGATATCGCAAAGGTAAAAAAGCCACTCGTGCCGCCAAGTAGTGATAATAAAGAAAGATTCTCCTCACCTCTCGAAATCCTATCTTCTGTGTGATTTGAAGGAAATTTCGTACAGATTGTTGAATTGAGTCGCCAAGTTCTGGTATTAAAAAAAGTTTCACCTTATCTCTCGTAATCCTTCCTGCTGTGTGGTTTTGTTCCATCCCGTGCGAGTGAGTTCATGGGTTTCAAAGCCACAACGCGATGTATTTCGCAATCCCATTGCAGTAAAAGCTCACTTACCTGTAGTTTCAAAGCAACACTAGATTTCAATTGTCAACACATGATTTTACGGCATCGATTTTCGGTTTTCAATTGACTGATGTTCTCATGTGGCGCTCCAAAATTTGCATGCCATATTATGATTATCTAAATTACATTAAAATAAATTCAAATAAACCATCATAAGTACGTTACACAAATCCATAAATTGGCACTCAAAATGTCACAGATTGTGATTTTATATGGCCATAATTTTCACTCGAAAATCAAATGAATTCATAAAACAAGTGATAAAAGTGTGGCTAACTGGCGCGTGAAGTGGCAAATGAAAGCGCAAAAAATGAGCGCAAACCAGTTGGATACAAAAAATATTAAAAAATGGAGAGAAAAAAGAAATGTATTTGTAAAATGCGTGAATGCAGCAACGACATGTAAATTAAACTAATCAAGCAGCGCCAGGGGACGAGGGGAGCCGCCAGTATGTAGTGCAGTGTAGTGACAGCGTCAATAAGGCAAGAAAATGAACTTGATGCTGGCAATTTGTTGCAATTCGAGCTGAGGCAAGTACTCGTGAAACAGCAAACAAGACGTTGGTTAACTGGCTCACTGACTGCTTGGCTGACTGTTGACTGTTGACTGCTGACTGGCGCGCTGTGAGGTGGAGTTGGCAGACGGGTTGATTGCATATGTGTACTGCACAAGTGTGTGTGTATGTGTGCATGTCAGCAGTTATATGGGTGTGTGCCAGTGCATTTTTGCGTGTGTGTGGCACGCGGTAATAAAATGCCATTAAAATGTAGCATAAAAGTGCAGAGTGGAATGACATACGACAGTGAAAAACTCAAAAAAAAAAAACAAAGCCACAAACAAAAAGACAAAATGAAAAAAGTGACAGAAAATCGCAATAAATTTAAAATAATGCAACAGACAAACATAACAGCTTTGCAACATGAGCAGCAACACCACATGTGCGCGCGTGTGTGTGTAGTTAATACCCACATACATACACATAGAAGCTTTAGATATGTGTGTGTAAAAAAATTTTGTAACTGGCTACTCCAGTAGTGACAGTGACGCTGACACTTACATACCGCAACGCATAACGAACGCTTCGAAGATAGTGTTGCAAGCACAAATCAGCTGCAACAGCTGGTTTTGAAACGGAAAAAAAATAAAGAAATTACAAGAAACAAAGAAATAACAAGAAAAGCAAAGCAGATCAAATAGGAGCGACTCACTGGCGTACATAGTACGTATGGATGTATGTAAGTATGGATACAGTGCCTGGTCATTGAATTGTGAACGCTGCTTAAAATTGAAAAGCTTCACTTTCAGGTAATAAAATCATAATAATAGCACAAATTTAATTCATTTTTTTGTACCAATAAATAGTATAAATTAAAAATGTAAAGGGGTTTCCAATAGGTGCGCTCGAGATTTATTAGTGTAGTAGTAGTGTAGCAGCCATCTTGGTAAAGCTGCAGCTGTAAAATATGTCAGTACTTATTTAGGCTGGGTACGAGTTCGTTGCCTAAATAAAACCCAACATAAGTCGCTGGATAGTGCCTGTAATTCAGTGAACAGGAACAGTTTATATTATTTTTGAGCTTAGTCACACAGAGACATCTGGAAGGGTGACACTGGAAATTCTTGTTTGATGTTTCGTTCGCGGTCGAAATTGCTTTCGGCAACATTCGTTGCTTTTGACGTTTACTTCTTTAGCATCATCTGGTTCGGATACTATATATTTGACAATCCGTGAAAATGTAAAGCGGAGAACGTTCGTCAACAGCTTTTTAAATATTTCAATGAATGATGAGCACGGCAAACACTGTTTTCGCGGATCGCTCCCGTACCGAGCACGACTCCGGTTCTGATGTCTACGTGGAATCCAGCTACCTTTTGCTCTTGAATGTACGCATCTGTGTTTCAAGCGGAGGTGTATGCAGTTCAATAAGCGATGAACTTTGTTGTGGAAAACAGATAGAGAGGCAGGTCTATACGTGTCTGCAGCGACAGCCAAGCTGCGCTTATGGCCTTAGACAGCCCTCCAACCACATCAGGGGTAGTGAAGTCCTGTAAATCCAGGCTGAACTATGTCGGTAGACGGGTAACGAGACCTCTGACTCCTTAGCTAAGATGGGCTCTGAGGCCAACTTCTTTGGCCCAGAGCCCGTTTTGCTACTCCCTTCTGCGGCCATCACGGCCACGGTTAGCAAATGGGTTACTACAACCCACAAGCGAGCTTGGCAGGCTGAGAGAGGCTGTAGATGCACAAAACTGATGTTACCTGTCATGTCGGATCGACAGTCGCAAACCTTTCTGTCATTAAGCAGAGGGGAGTGCAGACAGCTGGTTGGACTGATGACGGGCCACTTTCTGTAGGCGAAGCACATGGAAAAGGTAGGCATCTCAGACAGTGCACTCTGCCCAGCATGTGGAAAGGAGGATGAGACGGCGGACCATTTCCTGTGCCTCTGCCCCGCCTTCGCTCGAATCAGGCTTGATGTCTAGCACTAATGTGTTAAGAAGCGACCACCTTGGCTCCTTGGCACCACAAATTCTACTCAGATTTCTTCGGAGGTAGATTCAAAGAAAATTGAAAAGGGAATACGAGTGCAGTACAATGGACTTAATCGTGTTTGAGTGTTGTACTTGCTAGTTGTCCCGACAAAAAAAATCTAGAAATGCCTCGCCATCTCGCATAAGAGAAAAATGCACTAGCCACTGAAATCGTGTGACTTAGTACTGCGTGATTTTTTTCTGTAGGAATACGTAAAATCTTCGGCCATGCAGGCAAATATTTGCTGTGCTGAAGGCCAACGTAACTCGCGTTCCTCCTTAAATTAAGCCTCATTTATGTTTACCAGGTGGTCCACTACTTTTTCTATTGATCTAAAATGAAATTTGAGCTAACAAAATGAAGATAAGAAAACCAAAATAAACAATGTAGGTAAAATAAAATTGTCAAAATTCAAAACATGGCTTAGCCTGGGTCCACCAAATTTCCTCTTTTTATATTCTTTTCTGACCTTATCGCCAATTGACGAGATTTGCCATATCACACACCCTGAGAAGTTTGCATGGTGACATACATACATATGTATGTGGTGATTAAAATTTATTTTGAAATGATACAAAAGAAGTTCGTCGCCTGCGTATTGCTGACTTTATGTATGGATGTAAATTTTTGACTATCGTTCAGCTTCAGTTCAGCTGTGACAATGAGATATCGGTATTCCAGCATATATGTATAATGTGTATGGAGGTGTTGATAGGTTAATATTTTCCAATAAAATTTTTTCCGCAGTCATGATGAAAAGATTTCAGAGGTCTGGCCTAGATGAGGCCGTTAATCGTGTCACAGCGAATTTGAAAGAAACATCTGATAGGCTGACGAAAGCGGGGTCATGATAACGAAACAGCTGAGACTGTGTTGGTGAAATATGAAAAAAGTCAACGCAGCCTTCACTCATGTTAATTCGGTGCCGTCTGAACTAGTGATTAGAGGAGTGTGTGAGTACGTGTGAAATGTGCTGGAAGAATTGAAGTTACTCGCTTAATTTCGTTTTTCATCATAGCGGAAGGCCGTAGGTAATCTATCATCGTTGACTTGCAGTATTCCGCATAACATTTAAACATATTTGATACCGCAATGTAACGATCTTGTGATTTCTGTCATCTTATAAGAGCCAAAAAAAAAACAATTCAACTTTAAGAATGGCGCACGACAGTAATTATTCCTTTACTTTCTTCACCAAACTCCATTAATGGAATGTTTTTATTTTGAAAACCTTGGATTTCTGTATACAGTTTGGACAGTTTGCAATCCTTTTGATCATTTAACGTTTTAACAGCGCCGCAAATCATGAAAAACCTTGAAAAGCTTAAACAAAATTTTAAAAATTTAATAAGTTTTCTTGCTGTGCTGAATTCAACTCTGTGGCCAAAGTTCATAAATTCAAAATGGGACCTCCAATATGTTTTTTTTAATTCATTATTTCTTGTGCATTTGTTCCTTCTAGGAAGCGCAGGAAATATAGACCCCTTTTGGGCAGACGCTTACCGTCAGTCAGTTTTTGTCTGTCGAATAGAGATGACTACACAAAAGATGCTTACTTCTTCCGATACATAAAATGTGGTATAGAAAAATGTCCCCGCAAGGGGTGGTACTAATAGAGGTGTCCTGTATATACTTCTTATCAAAAATATATACTTTCATGTTTTCGAAGCGACTGATTACGAATCTATATTCCGATTGTAAATATGCAAATCTGGTGGATCAAAATTGGCGGTAATTTTTTTTTTTTCAAAATTAATTGTATTTATTTTGAATTGGTTATAAACTCAGCTTTGGGTCACTATTAAAGAATATGCAGTAAAATATTGCATGTGACAGATTTAAAATAACAAATTAACCCTTCAGTTCCCATTATTTACACAGGGGATTGTAGTTAAAAAGAAAATCGTATATAAAGTGATTCCTGAGTAACAAATACATTGACTATATTCTTGTAAGCTCCTTTGTCTAAATCCATTTTTTAATAGAAAAATATTCGTTCAAAGAGTTAAGTTTCAATCCGAAGAAGTTTTGTCATAGTTGTTTTGAAATAATAATTATGGTCCTTGTGTGAATATTGAACAAGCATCGACCTTCTCCAAGCGCTTTTTGGTCGACCGAGACTTCTGCTCCCTTACGGGTTCCAGTCAAGGTCAGTTGGCACATGACGGCATCAATGACGATGGCGAGAAAAGGGCGACAGGTGACAACCTTGCATTTCGCCTGCGTTGGTAGTGAATGAATCTATTTATATTTTTATTGCTTCTTTATTTAATTTTTGCCATCAAATGCACAGGTACAAGGTATTTAACTCTAAATAATTCTTTCAGCTTAGCTGGGGTAGTTGAACAGTTCGTTTTTATTTTTCATAATTTTTTTTCACAAAACGAACTCATTCCGTTCTAACTCACATGTAAAAATATTCCTATTTTTCATCTTTCCAACTATTTAAAAAATTATTAATTATTAAATAACACCGACTTTTATAATTTTATAATGGAATAATTTAAGTAATAATTGTCAAATGTTTCGCGTAAAAGAGCCATTGTTTCGTTAGCTGTGTGACGAGTGGCACCGTCCTTTGAAACCACATATCGTCCACATCCATATCTTCCGATTCGGGCCATAAAAAGTCCGTTATCATCTCACGATAGCGAACACTATTCACAGTAACTGCCTGACCGGCCTCATTTTGGAAAAAAATACGCCCCAATGATGCCGCCGGCTCATAAACCGCACAAACAGTCACTCTTTGTGGGTTCATTGGTTTTTCGGCAATCACTCTTGGATTATTATTCGCCCAAATGCGGCAATTCTGCTTATTGACGAATCCACTGGGGTAAAAAGGTGCCCATCACTGAAGATGATTTTCTTCGAAAATTGGTCATTCACTGTTGCCATTTCCTGCCACCATTCCGACCATTGACGACGCTTGAAATGGTCAAGAGGCTTTAGTTCTAGACTCAATTGCACCTTGTAAGCGTGTGAGTGTGAGAGGAGCAATTGTTCGGCACGACGACGAGTTGAGGTGGATGGCTCTTTAACCACACTATCGCGAACAGCAGCAATATTTTCTGCAGTACGAGCTGTACGAGCATGAACTGGTGTTTTCACATCTCCTACAGACCCGGGTTGCTCAAGCTTGTGCACAATTTTTCCAATTGTACGCACATTTGGTCCATTAAGGGGTTATACGCAGTTATGACTTTCAAAAAAATCGATTTTTGTATTGTACATATATTCAAAAGTATACGCACGAAATTTGAAATAGATCTAAGCAATACTTTCGGAGTTATACCTAAATATGTAGAGATGCCTCGGCACGTTTTAAGGTAGGTATTGAAACTTTAAACGTGTTTTTTTCAAAACGGCATTTTTCAAGTCGGTGTACACGATATCTCGAAAACGGCTTGTTTGATCGGTCAACCGTTTTAACTCAATCTTTAAAGATACATTTTCTAGTAATTAATCGTTCCTTTTGTAAATCTGATACTTATTTTCCATTTTATAATCAATTTACGGCCAAATTTTAACGTAAAAATCGAAATCATTTCTTTTAAAAGCTGCCATTTTGTGAAAATTCACTATTTTGATTAGCAAAATTTGTTTGGTTTTTTGATTTCAGATAATCCAATCCTGAGTTACGATGTGCACCGTAAATCGTCTTTTTTTAAAGGAGGTTCCAGAAATCGCCTGCAGCGCGCTCTATAATAAACATTTTCATAGATAAAAAATTTTGTTACGTAATTTTCAAATTAAAATATTCTGAAGTTTCTTCAGGATAAATCCTTGACAACCCGTCTTTTATTTGCTTCATAACTGCGTATAATCCCTTAAATTGACCGAATAAGTCTGAATAACTTTAACGCGTTGTTCGATTGTGTATCTTTCCATGGTTCAAATTGTCTGAAATTGAAAAATGTAAATGAAATGCAGAAAAAAACTTGACGCTTAGGTGTGGTTCACATTCAACATCGGTCCTTGTAATTTAACCACCCTTTGAATAAATAATAAAAAAATTATATATCATTTCCAAGTTTCTCGAGCCTTCTACAAAAATATTAACTAAGGTAGCGAGTTACAACCTGATTTTATTAAAATATGATTTTTTTGGAGGTGAGACATACAAACGTGCGTATATGTACAAAGTGGCGCAAATTTAATCACCTTATTCAAAGATTTATAATTTTTGCGAAAGGCGTCGTACGTCTGTTTTTTTTTTGACACTTGTGAACTAGACAAGCAACGGAGCACTTAAAGGTCCAAATAAAGACTTCCATCACTAAAATTATTTCCATCATGAAAATCATTTTACTCAATTAAAAAAATCGATGACTAATTTACATACAAAAAAATGTCGTGCTTGTGGGACAAAAACTGTTTAGAATCAGCGATGATTTAAAAAAACTCAAGCATTCACATTTTTATACTAAAATTTTATGGGCGCTAAAATCGCGTACCCAAATTTTGTTTTTTAATTTTGCTTACAAAAATTTAGATTTCAATAAAAAATTTCTAACTTCTAATAAATCTTAAGTTTTTAACTTTCACTTATTAGATATTTACGAGGGGTGCCTTTTATATGTCGGGATTTGGCAACCCTGGTGTTGCAATGTGGCAACTGACAGCTGTATCGCAAAGTTTGACATTTTTTGGCTTTTACGTACTCAGAACGTTTTGAAATACCAGCGCTATTTGTGTTGTTTACAGTAACTTAAAAGATTCATCTCGGTCCAAAAATGGAATTAAATCGTGAACATTTTCGAGCAATTTTTTTTTTCAACTTTCGACGTGGATTAACTCAGCAACATTGCATGGATGAACTTAATTCATTTTTTGGCGGTGAAACTCCATCAAGGATCAGTGTTTATCGATGGTATGGTGAATTCAATCATGGTCGTAGTTCACTCCAAGACGAATTTCGTGAAGGTCGTCCAAAATCAGTTGTTGTTCCGAAAACCATTGATGCTGTGCGCGAACTGATATTGCAAGATCGTCATGTGACCTATCGTTAGATTGAGACAATCTTAGGCATTAGTGGGACCAGCATACATTCAATATTGCATAAACATTTGACTGTCACAAAAATTTGTTCGCGTTGGATCCCACACAATTTGTCAATCGCTCCAAAAAGGATCGTGTCGATTGGTCGAAGGAAATGCTCAAAAAATACGATCGCGGGTCTTCGAAACACGTCTATGACATCGTGACAGGTGACGAATCATGGATTTACGCGTATAAGCCCGAAAGTAAACAGCAGTCGATTGTATGGGTGTTTCAAGATGAGCCAAATCCAACAAAAGTTGTTCGCGCACAAAGCACTTCCAAGCAAATGGTCGCTTGTTTTTTCGGAAAAACTGGACATGTCGCAACCGTACCACTAGAACAACGCAGAACAGTGAATTCTGAGTGGTACACAACCATTTGTTTGCCAGTTGTCTTCCAAGAAATTAGGAAAACCAATCGCAAAAGACGGATCACTCTTCACCACGACAATGCGAGCTCTCACACATCGGCTCAAACAACTGCATTTTTGAGCACCCAAAACATCGAATTAATGGGTCATCCGCCGTATAGTCCTGACTTGGCACCGAATGACTTCTTTTTATTCCCGTACGTAAAAAACAAACTGAGAGGTCAACGTTTTTCGACACCTGAAGAAGCGGTTGCGGCATTCAGAATGCATGTTTTGGAGGTACCTCATTCAGAGTGGCAAAACTGCTTCGACAATTGGTTCAAACGCATGCAAAAGTGTATAGATCTTCATGGAGAATATTTTTAAAAACAATAAAGTGATTTTCGATGATTAAAATTTGTCTTTGTTCTCTAATCCCGACATATAAGAGGCACCCCTCGTATTGTACAATTAACTCACATTCATAAAAAAACGAACGAAAAATTAAAAAAAGGAAAAGTTATTGCTTTAAGACAAAGAAAAAACACGCGAAGCAGTCAACGGTCATAATTCAGTGGCCGTACATGTACGAGTTCAACCCCTGCACTGGATTGCATAGTTGCATGCACAGTTGTTGTTGCTCTCATATTTTTAATATTTTTTTAATTTTATTTATTTTATTTTATATAATTTTTTCTTTCTTTTGTGAACCGCGCAGACGTTCCGCAGCCAGAGATAAGATTTCCCCCAGTTGAACTGCTTTGAACTCCTAAGCTCAGCCAATTGCGCATTCAAGCCGGTGAGGGGCCAAACGACCAGTACGCCTGTATTCTGTTGTAATTTTGCCTCATGTTCCTTATCCTCAAACTTGCAATCGTACTCGAGCTGATGCGCTTCACTGCCCACAAAGCCCACAAAGAAGGAAGGCAGTAAGCCGCGTTTTTATTGTAATCATTTTATTATTACTGAGTTTATTTTTTATTTTTTCAAAAAACATAAAATAAAATACAATTTGTAGAGCTATGCAAATTGCGTGGGCTTGTAGACTGAGACGCGTAGGCGAGTTCAATGAATTATAGTTGCATTTTTGCACTTTGCTAATAAATACTATTTAACAGATTTAATAGAGGCTGATTAATATGTTTGTGGAGAAATTGTAATCAATTACAATTGCAGAGATATGAACCCAAGGGGCAGTTGAAGTCAAGCTAATAAAACTTTGACATCGCTGAATATTTAAAAAATGTTTTGTTTTTTTTGGATAGTTAAAGTAGGCGGCAGTAATCTAATAGACGGGTGCAGAGATTTGGAGAACTCGTTCCAAGTTAATTGAGTTGGATTGCATGGAGAGTAAATTGGAAAAACTAGGTCGAATTTCTAAGCACACAGCATTGTGCTTATAGCTCAAATAAAGGATTAAAGAGGATTTGGGGAATGGAAAACAATTTATGTGATCGAAATTTGATAAAGGCGAGCCAAGTAGCATCGAGAGAATGGCAACTCTAAAAACACCCACGCTAAAAAGCCCATTGCGTTCGAAGCTCGGGAAAGAGAAAGGGTAGATAGTCAAGGCGGAAAGGAGAGGCAATTAACGGCATTCATCGGGAGACTCTTACCACCTTCTTAAGCGCCCGACCCCCGGTTGCCGTCCTCGAAGTCCAAACACCACCCATTGCAGACGAAGAGCTCCACCACCATCCCTGAGAGACCCGCGTTACCTTGGCACAATTACGTTCTGGATACTGTAACAGGTTAAGCTCCTACCTATCCAGAATTCACCCCGACGTACTAAACATATGTCCGGCATGTGAAGGCACCCCGCACGACTCCAACCACCTTTTCACATGCCCCTTCAAACACACTCATCTAACACCCCTCTCCCTCTGGACACAACCTGTCGAAACAGCAAGTCGACTGGTGATTTACACTACACTGACAGGGCAAAGTTACTGCTACAACAAAAACAACAGGGGTAACTGAAAGAAAGAGATAGGATAGAGTAGAGACAGAGATAGGTGTAAGTCCTGTAAGAACTTTCCAGATTCTTTGCTAAATCTGAAAATATCCTCCATCCCCCAGTTTGAGAGCACAAATTTTACTCATTCTCATGACATCGGAACCCAAAATTCGTAGCCTTCAAATGTCTAGCAAAGGCAGGACACTCACAGAGAAAATGCTCAGTGCTACTCGGTTCCTCTAAGCAAGACAGGCAAATGGCGTTTTCAATGATTCCAATGGTGGTCATATTGGGTCCTGTAATAATTCCGACCATCAACCGCACGTGTTTTCTACCAAGATTTAGAAGAAAGCTCAACAGTTTTCTGTCAGTTCTAGACTAGGCTATTGCTCTTTATGTAAATTGGATGCATAATCTCTGACCCAATTGATGATTCCTGTAGAAATGATTCCGATGAATGGCTCTAGTCCCAGTGGGGTAACTACTGATCCGCAGTTGGCCTATTCATCGGTGTCCTGGAACCCATATAAGTACAAGCTTTTTCCGGCCTGCAACAGAAATAAGCTTTTACATATCTTCATACTCCTTCTGGTATCGCTATGGGCCGAATCGGTCTATGCGTTTCTGCAAGTCAACCAATTCAACCTAACCGAACTTAATAAGGCACACGACATAATATGGCTTGTATGCAACAAACTTGTTTTGCAACCCTACAGCATTCTTTAGGTCATACCGCAGTGCCGTACCGCACCAGTTTGAGAACCTTCGCTTTTTTATCGTTACCGCAGCGGGAGTGCCTGCGAACACCTTCAAGGGGCGTTAAAGTGAAGATCGATAACAAAATTTTGCTCATAACTTAATTTTCTTGCCATTTAGTGACAAAATTGCGGAACTTAATTGCCACACCTCGTCGGTTCAATGACATGTGAATGTCCATAAATACAGGTTGCTTCAAAAGTATTGAAAACTAGCGTCTATTAATCTGAAAAAGAATCAACATTTTTACGCTTTTTTAATAATTAAATTTTCGTTTGAACCCATAAAAATGTTATTTCGATCTGTCAACTCACTCTTCGGCTACAAATCATTTGAAGTTCACGTGTCAGTGCATTATTTTAACAATGGAAAGAACTGAATATCGTGCAGTGAAATTTTTATTCTATTTTGGAAGTTTTGTTGGCAACGGAAATTCATAAAAGATAGAGAAATATTGAAGGAATCTGCTCCTTCATGACCTAGTGTGCGCCGAAGCACGATTGTGGGCATCCAAGAGAAGTAGCAAAACTATTTTTGATGATTTTGGACGATTTGCATTTTCTTCAAAATAAGAAAGAAATATCTCAACATCGATTCAGGGTAGGTGAAGTAATTGAAGTACCACTCTGGCGCTCCGCAAGTAGCACTAAAGCGCCGTTTTGATACCATTATGAGACCTCCAACAGGAAGATTTCTGAAATGGAAAAGGGTGACGGGATTTAGGTTGGCGCATTGCCCCAGGCTGTCGAAGAAAGGAGAGCCCAGTGACCTTAGTCGTCTAGCTGCCAAGCTCGGACATTCACAGAGAAAGTGCTCAACAGGCTTCTTCTCTTAAATATCCTCACATCTTCTGGAATGGGGTTTAAGTGGTAAACCTAGCTTTTCTGTGTGTGAGCTGATCGTCCAATGACCGGTGAACACAGTTTCGAGATTGGAAATTGAATGGCGTGGAGTCCACTTTCTGAGTCCTCCGTATAGTGTACTGGGGCCACAGGGTTTTCGAAATAGTACATGAAGAAATGGAGTCCCATCTCTTCTGCGGTTTCCTCAGAAATAAGTTGTGCAATTTGCCTTTAACAACTGTGATGGGGATGCCGATGACCGGGTAGGAGGTCTCTGACATCCCTTCCTGGCAAGGTCATCAGCAATTTCATTTCCCATTATGTTCCTATGTCCTAGAACCCAGATCAGGGAAATGCTACCTGCACACCCCAGAGATTTGATCTCCTCTATATTAGAAGTTTACTTTAGTTTAATTTAGATTTGCACCATGGCATCGTCAGCGCCTTAATCGCGGTTTGGCTATTGGAACGAGTGTTAATATATCCCTCACTCCCACGTTCCCTAAGCATTTTGTATGCCTGCATGATCGCAAAGACTTCTGCCTGAAAAACACTAGCAATATTCGGCAATTTTAGGGAAATAAATAAATTGGCTGATTTAGAGAAAAAACATGCTCCGACTTCCGATTCCATCTTGGAACCGCCAGTGAAGACAGAGGTCCAGGTTTTCCCCTCGCAAACCTCAAACTCTAGTTTGCGGATCGTGAGATCTGTTGGAGGTTAACTGGCCGATGATGCTACCACGTCCCTTGATAGATTATCTCCTGAGGCTAAACTCCTCTAACCTAATTGCATTTTGAGGAGCAATGGAAATAACGTAAAACTCGATGGGAAGTAAGTACAAAACGACATTCAAGGCAGCACTGGGGTAAGTTCTACATGCTCCGGTGATGCCAATGCATGCAGTCGTTTAAATTTTATTACTGCGAAATTTCCAAAAATTTTTATCAAGTTTAAAATTTAGATGATAATTTTTTGAATTTTGTTGAATTTTTGTGATTTTTGAAACTTTTTTTTACAGTTTTTTTTATTGTAAAGGTTTTTTCAATAAGAGATGTTATTTTGATATTCAAATAATGGTTTGGTTGCTTGTGTGGCACGTAGCGCCGTCTTGTTGAAAATAAACATTGTCCAAATCAATACCATCCAATTCCATCTAAAATCGTTAATCATCTTTGGATAGCGCAATCCATTCACCGTAACTGTTGCTCCAGCCTCATTTTTGAAAAAGTAAGGTCCAATGACTCCGCCCGACCATAAACCGCACCAAACTCGTTGATAATATAGAGGATTTTCAACAATAATCAACAATAATAAATAAAATCCAAGAAGGATTTTCTGAGCCCCAGATCCGAGAATTTTGCTTGTTGACGAAGCCAAAGAGGTGGAAATGGGCCTCATCACTCAAGTTGATTTTTCGATGGAATTCCGAATAATTTTCATGCATTACAAAGACCCAATCAGCAAGGACACGACGTTGTTGATGATCGACCGGCTTGAGTTCTTGTGCTAACTGAACTTTATAAGCCTTAAGACCCAAGTCTTTATGCAAAATACGGTGTAATGACGTTTGTGGAATACCTAATTCCAAAGAACAACGAGGAATGGACAAACCTGGGTCTTCTTCAACACTTTCGACTACAACAGCAATATTTTCGGCTGTTCTTAAGCGACATGCGCGGGTTTTATTCTTCCCATCATTAACTTGTCCCAACAGCTCGAATTTGTTCACCAATTTCCGTATTGCGGTTCGACAAGGTGCTCCACGATGATCCAAAACTGTTCGAGTTTTATGAACCGTCTCTGCCAAATTTTCACCATTTTTATATTGAATTTTAATAATTTCAATGCGTTGTCTAAGCCATTTTTGATAATGGCGTAGTTTCTACTTGTCAAATATCAAAAAATGACAGCTTCAAAAGTGACATCTACCGAAATAGCGGCATATTCAAAATAACACCTGTTATTGGAAAACCCTTTATAAAACTATATTTAAACACAAAAATCGCTAAAAATGTTTCACATAATAAACATTGTGAATATTGTAGGAAGCAAAAATGAGCGCATACTTTTACAGGCTAGTGTATATTTTATCACATTTGTATGCACTGATAAGTTAAGCCCATTTAATGTTGGACCTTACTTTCGTGTCAAAGAAACAATAAAAGGTTTTACGAAAATTACTTTTACCTTCAAATATGCAGCAATGAACCCATTTGCCACTTTTTGCAATAAAATACAACTTATTCATCGACATGCAAACACAAATGGTCAATAATCGACTACAATGTGAAGTAGTGACTAAGAAAAAACCAAAGTGAAGGACTTCTCCAACAAAAAAAAATATTATAAAAAAAATACTGCAATTTAACATAAAATGCATTACCAAATAGTAACAAACTGCAGCCACACCCATAGCAAATACTTTATTGCATTCGTAAATCATTACTCCCAAACCAAGTAAGGATTTATGACTAAGACTTCCCTACTTGACAATAAACCTCCAAACAATGAAAAAACAAAAAACAATTTTCAATAACATGAAGACCGTTAAACTCTCCTTTAGTCTGTCAATTAGGTGCATAACAGTATGACAGACTTCCACGAATGTAGCGGTGAACGGACGCATAAATTAAATGAATTTCAAAATAAACACAAAATGCTAAGTTCAGACTGAAACAACAGATCGAGAACAAGAATCAGCACAAAGCCATTGATCGGTTGGAGTGGTGGTCAGACACAATGAGCTCACTACAAACCATTTTAATTACAATGTGGAGTAAGTAAACAAAGCAAACAACTGCAACAACAACAACAACAAATGTTAAGCAATATGTAGTAAAATAAAAACATAAAAAAATTACGTCAAGGAAAGTAATCAACCATAGATGGTAAGAAGTGGCAATAAAAATCAAAACGAGAAAATTCGAAATGAGATTGGAAGCGGAAAAAAGTTTTAAAGAATTCACTTAATTATTGTCTGCAGAGGTCAAGCGAGAAAGCAAATTTAATTGATAATTAGAATTGAGATTTCAGGTCGACGAGTGCATGAGAATGAGAGTAGGATTTTTTGATCGAAGTGTAAGTGGAATTGTAACCACATGGGAAAGTAGTTGGGGTTTGCTTAGTGAGCGATTGATTCCATGTCAAGTGATGCAAGTTTTTTCAAAATTGCTGTAAATTTTTTTGAAACTTGCTTTATTTTTAGACTTGAGTGTAATAAGAAGTTAACTGAAAAGATTTTGAAAAAAAAATTATAATTTTGAGATTTATTCAATGTTCAGAATTTTAGTACAGTTTTTTATATAAAATATATTTGGTTTTTTTTACCATTTTTATGCAATTTTTTTTTAATTTCAGAGGCAAAAATATTTTTTAAAATAATTTTTTTTTGTTATTTTTCGAAAAATAATTTTTTCCTTTTTATGTCCATAAATTACGTGATATGTTTAAGGGAGGAGGAGGTCGAGTCAAATCTCATCTAATCTTACGTTGGAGAGAGGGGGGGGCGGGGGGTCTCAGCAAATATCACGCAATTTTTTTTCTGATTGAAGCAAAAAAAAATTATACTATTTTGGTCCAAATTTTTATGCGTGCCTATTTTATTTATTTTTTTTAGTTTTTTAACGAGCGCGAATGTCAAGGATGGAGGATGGTTCCATGTGTAGAAGTCCACGCAAGTGGGGAAAGTCACTGATCGCCATTCACTTGGGAATGGCCAGGACGATTCTTCTGCATATGGTTCAAGCAGCTCACAACGGCCGGGATTAGCCCACGTATCCTCTGGGTAGCTTCCGAACACCCGTTCGGGAGTGAGCTAAAGTGAGAAGGCGAAACATTCCAGGCTAGCTGGTTGTGCGTTGGGTTTGGGACCCGCCACTTAAAAATCGCCCCCAATGAAAAGTTTTAAAAAGCCTCGGATGAGACCTCCCTATATTGATGACGACCCCTGCAAACGAACTAAGGATTATGATTTAAGGGCATGCACCTGGAATGTCCGGTCTCTTAATGGGGAAGGTGCCTCTGCCCGGCTGGTTGATGTCCTCGTGAGAGTAAAGGCTGACATCACTGCCATCCAAGAGATGCGATGGACGGGGCAAGGAAAGAAAACCATAGGACCTTGCGACGTCTACTACAGCTGCCATGTAAAGGAGCGCAAATTCGGTGTCGGATTTGTTGTGGGAGAGAGACTTCGTCGCCAAGTACTGTCGTTCACTCCGGTGGACGAGCGTCTCGCAACAATCCGCATCAAAGCCCGTTTTTTCAACATATCGCTAATTTGCGCCCACGCCCCGACGGAAGAGAAGGACGACGCGACCAAAGATTCCTTCTATGAGCGCCTGGAACGTTCCTATGAGCGCTGCCCCCGCCACGACATAAAAATCGTGCTTGGCGACTTCAACGCCAGGGTGGGCAAGGAGGGAATTTTTGGTCCAACAGTCGGAAAATTCAGCCTGCACAACGAAACATCCGGTAACGGACAGAGGCTGATCGACTTCGCCGGGGCCCGAAACATGGTAGTCTGCAGCACCAGATTCCAGCATAAGAAGATTCACCAAGCCACCTGGCTGTCTCCTGATCGAAAATCGCGAAACCAGATCGATCATGTTGTGATAGATGGAAGACACGCTTCTAGTGTATTAGATGTACGTACGATCCGAGGACCCAACATCGACTCGGATCATTACCTTGTTGCAGCCAAGCTACGCACCCGCCTCTGTGCAGCAAAAAACGTACATCTACCTACGCAAAGAATGTTCGACACCGAAAAGCTGCAATCACAACAGACAGCCAGAAGATTCGCCACTCGACTCTCACTCCTGCTCTCGGAGAGCACTGCCCAACAACCCGGCATGCGCGAGCAATGGAGCAACATTTCTCGTTCCCTACGTACCGCCGCCGAAGAAGAAATCGGATTCCGGCGAGCCCGAAAAAACAACTGGTACGACGAGGAATGTCATGCTGCCGCAGAAAGAAAGGATGCCGCCTATAGAGCCACGCTGCGATCGGGCGCAACGCGAGCCATGTGGGATCGCTACAGAGAGCTAAAAAAGGAAGAGAGACGTATTATCCGAAAGAAGAAACGAGAGGCCGAAATACGTGAGTGCGAGGAGCTTGAGATGCTGGCCAACAGGAACAACGCCCGAAAATTCTACCAGAAAGTTCGGCGGCTTACAGAAGGTTTCAAGACCGGGGCGTTTTCCTGTAAGAACAAAGACGGCGAACTGGTGACTGACGTACAGAGCAATCTTAAATTATGGAGGGAACACTTCTCGAACCTATTAAACAGTGACAGCTGCGCATGTCACCGAGAAAGTGAAGATCCCGATACCCCAATCGTTGACGACGGAATTGTCGTCCCGCTACCCGATCATGACGAGGTGAGAATAGCGATAATGCGGCTAAAGAACAACAAAGCCGCGGGCGCCGACGGACTGCCGGCTGAGCTATTCAAACATGGCGGCGAGGAGTTGGTAAGGTGCATGCATCAGCTCCTATGCAAAATATGGTCGGATGAAAGCATGCCTGCCGATTGGAATTTAAGTGTGCTCTGCCCAATCCATAAGAAGGGCGATCCTGCAATTTGTGCCAATTACCGCGGGATTAGTCTTCTAAATATCGCCTATAAGGTTCTAGCGAGCGTATTGTGTGAAAGGCTGAAGCCCACCGTCAACCAACTGATTGGACCTTATCAGTGTGGCTTCAGACCTGGAAAGTCTACCATCGACCAAATATTCACAATACGCCAAATCTTGGAAAAGACCCATGAAAGGAGAATCGACACACACCATCTTTTCGTCGACTTCAAAGCTGCATTCGACAGTACGGAAAGGAGTTACCTGTATGCCGCGATGTCTGAATTTGGTATCCCTGCAAAACTAATACGGCTATGTAAGATGACGTTACTCAACACCAGCAGCGCCGTCAGAATTGGGAAGGACCTCTCCGAGCCGTTTGATACCAAACGAGGTTTCAGACAGGGTGACTCGCTGTCGTGTGACTTCTTTAACTTGATGTTGGAGAGCATCGTACGAGCCGCAGAACTTAATCGCTCAGGCACAATATTTTATAAGAGCGTACAATTGTTGGCGTATGCCGATGATATCGATATCATCGGCCTTAACAACCGCGCTGTTAGTTCTGCCTTCTCCAAACTGGATAAAGAGGCAAAGCGAATGGGTCTGGTGGTGAACGAGGACAAAACGAAGTACCTCCTGTCTTCAAACAAACAGTCGGCGCACTCGCGTATCGGCACCCACGTCACTGTAGACAGTTATAATTTCGAGGTTGTAAAAGACTTCGTCTATTTAGGAACCAGCATTAACACCGATAACAATGTCAGCCTTGAAATCCAACGTAGAATCTCTCTTGCCAACAAGTGCTACATTGGACTAAGTAGGCAACTGAGCAGTAAAGTCCTCTCTCGACGAACAAAACTAACACTCTACAAGACTCTCATCATGCCCGTCCTAACGTATGGCGCAGAAGCTTGGACGATGACAACATCGGATGAAGCGACGCTTGGAGTGTTCGAGAGAAAGATTCTGCGTAAGATTTTTAGACCTTTGCACGTTGGCAACGGCGAATATCGCAGTCGATGGAACGATGAGCTGTATGAGCTTTACGACGACATAGACATAGCGCAGCGAATAAAGATCCAGCGGCTTCGTTGGCTGGATCATGTCGTTCGAATGGATACAAACGCTCCGGCTTTGAAAGTATTCGATGCGGTACCAGCTGGTGGTAGCAGAGGAAGAGGAAGGCCTCCTCTGCGTTGGAAAGATCAGGTGGAGAAGGACTTGGCTTCACTTGGTGTGTCCAACTGGCGCCGGTTAGCACGAGAAAGAAACGACTGGCGCGCTTTACTAAACTCGGCCAAAATCGCGTAAGCGGTTATAGCGCCAATTAAGAAGAAGAAGAAGAATGTCAACAAATTTTTATAAAGTGTTACAAAGGGAAATTGTTTTTAATTTTTTTTAGGTTGTGAAATGCGATGCCCAGAAGTGCTGCAGCCCACGCCGGAGTGATCTGCATATGATTCTTCACGACCGTTTTCTGCCACCTCCATACCCTATCACTCAGGTTGATGAACGTTTGACAATTCCGGACTTTAAAGAACATGACGGAAAGTCATTTGCTCCATTTCTAATACGCCTACCGATTCAATCGCTGAATGCCTTCATCAGCACGCCTTATGATCTCTATTTCCCAAGTATACGTGATGATTTAGAGAAAATATGCTGCAGTACATGCAGTATTTACTTCGCATCTATCACAAGAGCTGCAGAGTACAGGCGAGCAGCTCACATTGCACTAAGCAAGCGCGTATGTTCCGCAAAGCGCGACCCTCACAGATTGTCACAAGACGAGCTAATGAGTTACTGTGCGCAAGCGTCAACGGCTTAGAATGGCTAGATCAGAACGAAGTTGAAGGAGCAGATGATTTTACTGAAAATCATATGGACATGTTAGTCCCAAAAGTCTCTCTGGAAACCGCGCATGATTCTCCATGGACTGAATTAGAGTAGATATTCTTTTCTTAATCGCAGTAGTTACGATTTAAGTCTTCTATTGTTAACTTTTCATTACACTTATAACTCTCAGCAATATTGATTACTAGTCTTAACTAGTCGTAAATAAAAGCACGAACCAATTTTTCTTTTTCTTTTTACAATAACAATCCAACGCGTTTACATAAGAAACCCACATTTTGAAAAATCTCACCTGAGATTGGGGGATGGGGGAGGGGGTTGAATAAATTCTCACGACATCTCACCAGGGGGGGAGGGGGGTACAGAAAATTAAAAAAACACCTCACGTAATTTATGGACGCCCCCTAATAGCTGAAATTCGGTGGACAATGGCAAACCTCAGTGTGAGAGAAAACGATTTTGAAAAAATTTTATAATTTCGAAACTTATTCAATTTTTTTTTTGTTTTTAGTATAGTTTTTGAAAATGAAATATCTTCAATTTTTATAACATTTTTATTGTTTTGTTTTTTAATTTTTGAGCTTAAAATATTCTAAAAAAAAATTATTTTTAATTTATCAAAAAATAACTTCTGAATTTTTCGTTTGTTTACAAATAATAATTTTGAAACTTACTCAATTTTTTTTGTTTGTTTTTAGTATAGTTTTTGAAAATGAAATATCTTAAATTTTATTAAATTTTTATGATTTTGTTTTTTAATTTTTGAGCGTAAAATATTCTTACAAAATAATTTTTTTTTAATTTTTTGAAAAAAAAATTTTTGGTTTTTTCCTTCGTTTGTCAATGTTGTCGGTTGGCAATGGCAAACCTTAGTGTGAAAGAAAAAGATTTTGAAAAAAATTGTATAATTTCGAAACTTATAAATTTTTTTCTCTTGTTGTATTTGTAGTTTTTGAAAATGAAATTTCTTATATTTTATTAAATTTTTATGATTTTGTTTTTTTAATTTTTGAGGTTAAAATATTTTTAAAAAAATTTTGTTTTAAATTTTTCGAAAAGGAAATTTTTGGCTTTTTCCTTCGTTTGTCAATAAATGCTGAGACTCGGTTGGCAATGGCAAACCTTAGTGTGAGAGAAAAAGATTAAAAGAAAAATTATAGAATTGTACTATTTAAATTTTTTAACTTTCTAGTATTTCTAGTTTTTGAAAATGAAATATTTATTATAGCATTTTTACTTTTTTATAGCGTTTTTATGATTTTAGAGGTTAAAATATTCTTTACAAAAATAGTATTTTTTTTTTGTTTTTTGAAAATAATTTTTTGATTTTTTCCTTTTTTTGTTAATAATAGCTTTGACCCGGCTGACAACAGCATACCTTCGAATGTATTTCTGCCAAAAATAAGCTTCTCGTAAAATTATGAAATGAATAAATAAATAAAAAACCATCTGATATTCGAAGGCAGCATAAAACTCTAGGTCCTTGGTGGTCTTAGTGGGAAAAACCGCTAGACGCACAACACAAATAGAAATAGAAAATATTTACCCAAGTATTTTGAACAAAAGTAAAAAATTGTTTCCAAAACATTTTTTTATAAAGTATACTTTATCCTAAAAAATAAAGAAAAAATGTTTTAAGAAGAAAAAAACAATATATTTATCTTTAAAAAACTCTACATACGAGTATATAAAAGTAAAAAAAATATGATAAAAATTACCCTAAGGTTAAATAGTACAGCAGACATTTCACTTAAAAAACTCGATACAAAAATTTAATATAAAAAAATTTTTATTTAAAAAATCTCACTTAAGAAATCCTCCACTAAATAGCGGCATGTGCCTGCGATTGCATAATCCAGGGAGTGATAAACTTTTCCCTTTAGAACTCGTATGCCGACCAAAGAAACTGCAGTCCCGATGAACAGTTCAGATAAAAAATTTAAACAGAAACTATTTAGACTAGGCTTTGTTATAAGTCTTCTTCATGAATTGACTTTCCACTAGTTAGGCTAGGCTTTACAATGAGTATTCTTCATGATTTGACTTTCCATGCTTGCCGAACGCGCAACCCAAGAACCAACGAATTCCCCATTGGGTTATTGGCGTAGTCAGCTAGTAAATATTTATTCAAAAAATTAGGTAACCACAAACACACATACATTTACAGTACATCAGCAGAGGAAGCAATGATGGATGATTGCATGATGGACTGCATTGATAAGCTAACGAAAGAACGAAAGCAGGGTTGACGGCCTAAGTATCTTGGCGAAGGAGTGGTCGCTTGCTTCAATCGCGCTTCACTCGCTTCATTGCTGCCTAACTGTATAGAAGATTTTATACTTCTTTTTGTTGTTATTTTTGTATATAACAATAATATTTTGAATATAAATGTATATGTATGTGTGTGTTACTATCTGCTTCTTACGCCAAGTCAATCAAAAACCAATTAAGACTTTAGAAGAAACCGCTCCGCAATCGAAATCAGAGCTTCAGTTGAGAAAATTTTGGAAAACAGCTTTTCAACTTATTGTAAATCCATATGTATGTATGTGTGTGTTGCATAGTATAAGTATGCATGTATTTGAATGCATGAAAATAAATATTTGATCATAAAACTGGAAATTAATTGGAAAAGAACATGTATCCCCAATTTAGGTTTGATACTTGGGAATATATAAACAAATCTCAAATCTGCATGCGTAAGCGGCAAATCACAAATTCTTTCTCGTACTATATAGCCTGGTCGGAAAGTTTTCAATTTCGGAAAGAAATCAGGGTACCACTCAACTTGCACCGGACATTAAGAATCAGAGGACGCAAAAGGAATTTACGGGCATAGTTTTGAGATTTATTCAATGCTGAAATTCTTTTTTGCCAGTTATGGAATATTTTTATATTGAAAAAATGAGAGCTTTCTGGTTATCGTGTGTCAAGGACAGGCACTCACAAGGAAAGTAAAAAGGCCATTTTTTACTTAATTCGACTAGAACAACTTTCGCGCCAGTTTTGTTTGTGGGATACCTTCAAAAGGTTTCTGTAATTCTCATACGAGTGAAGTTTAATGGAATTCCCCTAAAACTTCAATGAAATTCACTCAGTGGTCTAGAACTCAAAAATTTAGGGTATTTTCAGGACCTTTTTTTACAAAAAAAATTGAAAACGATATTTAAATTGTTTAGGATTTTTATTTAATTTCTTTTATATACAAAAATGAAAAAAAAAATGTATATTAATTATTTTAAAAATGGCGCTGAGGTTGACCATCGATCGATTTTTTTTAAATTTGTACACGACCGGGTTCCGTTAAAACCTGTTACATTTTATTATTTTTTAAATCTGCTCACAAAGCGAAAATCTGCGTCTCTTATAAAAAATGGTGGAGTGGTTCTGCCCCCATTCATATCCCATGTGGTGCGTGATCAACTCGCATGGTGGTTTGACTTACTAGCATAGGCTAAGAACTTTCCGCAACCCCCGTGAAAATAATCGAGAGGCGTTAAGTCGCATGATCACGTTGGCCAACTGATTAATACTTGTCGTAAGATTACACTGTTGCCAAATTTCTGCTTTATAATTTCAATTTCAATTTCTTGTTGGAAGCCCTACTCGGACATGACATTTTTGTCGCAATTTGGCCACAGAAAGCTAGATAAAATCCTACTATATCGATGACCATTGACGGTAGCAGTATTTACTTCCACATTCTGAAAGAGATAAAGGTCTATGATGTCGATAACGTCGTCTTGTTAGAAGCACTGCTCGGACATGAAATTTTTGTCGCGATTTAGCCGTAGAAAGTTGGTTAACATCCTCATTTTCAAAGAGGTAAAGGTCGGTGATGTGAGAAACCGCATCAAGCAATTAATCTTTCCGGATGCATTGATGCTCGCTCGAACAATTGTCGATTGTGTTCGCTCCAGAAAACATGGTCTTGCTTCTTGACATGGCTGTTGCGCCAGAAATAGAGCTCGTTCGAGAAGACGATTTTTTGGCCAAATCCAGACCGAACCTATTTACAACTGAGCTGAATTTCGATAATCCAACACAACCATTGGAAAAACTATCGACGCTATCTGGTCAAGCTTTTTTTTTTGTGAACAGCTGTTGGATATCAGTAAATAATGGTTAGACTCCATTCGGTAAGAAGGAGTTCCAGCCACATGAAATTTCTGCAATGGGTCCTTGTTGTTGTAGCAGCAAAAACATTCCCCATGCATGTACGGGTCGTGCTGGTGGAGTGACAGTCCATGGCCGGATATATAGTAAATTGGGTCGTTCCGGTAACATAGGACCAACAGTCGGAGCAACGTGCAATGGGTCCTCATTTTTTTCGGTCACCGTAGCCGAATGGGTTGATGCAATGCTCCTACTCGGTAGCGCATAGGTTCAAATCTCCGTGCAGGAAACAGCGAAGTGATAGAACATTTTTTTCTAATAGCGGTCACCCTTCGGCAGGCAATGGCAAACCTCCGAGTGTATTTCTGCCACGAAAAAGCTCCTCATAAAAACCCATTTGGCGTTTGGCGCCGGTTAAAACTGTAGGCCCTCCATTTGTGGAACAACATCAAGGTGCACGCCACAAATAGAAGGAGGAGTTTCGCGAAACATTGAACAGAATTGTACGCACCAATTATTAATTTTTCTTTTTTTAATTCCATTTAATTGATGACCCAAAACTTTCCATCAAATTAAATAGAAAACGAAAATTTACTTTAAAACAAAAACGAAAATGATCATAAAAGTATTCCATATTCATTAGCTATTTGGGCCCTCTTCACTCATAAGCCCATCCAAGCCTTTCAAAGTCACTTAAGTGAGTGCAATAGAAATGCGCATTAAATCCATATAAAGCAGCAACAAACAACTTTGAACAAGAACACTTGTGGGAATTTTTCACAGCCAGCTAAAACTATTAGAATTCACTTATTGGCCATATAAAAATGCTCCAGGAAAACAGCTGTGCAGATGTTGTCAACACCAGCATAACAGCAAATGGCTAGAGGAAGAACAACAAAAACAAAACAAAACAAAACACCGACAAGGCAAAGAAAGAAAATGCAGCAAAAAATGTGGAGTGCAATAATCAAAACAAAAAGTGCCAACTCCACAAAAAAACCTACCTTGAGACGCATTACAAGAACAAACAACGCCAACGAGTGAACAACTGCAACCGAGAGCCTACAACACACTGCTCAACTTGACGCCGCTGCAACAAAAGACGACCGGCATACAAGACGTAACAACATTTAATGACAGGAAGAAATCCATCAGCGCCTTTTTTCGACTTTTCTTATAAAATAACAAAAATTGCTGCAGGCTGCACAGGCTAGGCGACAGAAACGAGAAAAATCCGGCAAACAAGAAGACGGCGAAGAAAAAGTCATGGCAGCAATGGAAGGAGACGCAGAGGTGGCAGAATGAAAAGTTTCGGATTGTGGGGCAGGCTGCTGCGGCGGTGGCAGCAAGTTGCTTGGGCAGTTGTGAAACAAAGCGCCGGCGGCAGCAAAGAGCAGTAGATGCTTGCATGTGTGGATGCAGTCGTAACAACATTGGTACTTTTGAAAAGAATATATCGTACATATGTATGCATGTGTGTACGTTGATGCGAGCTCTTGGCAAGATGTGCATTTAAGAGTTTTAATGTAAAGTTGTGTGGACAAAACGTGGGGAAAAGAATGTTGAAGAAGTTGGATAAGCAAAATAATCCAAGGCGTAAAGGGTGTATGAGTAAAGTTTAACAATTAGAAGACACGCAAAAAGTAAAAATCAAAGAATGACCGAGCAGACTGAGACTTTTGAGACTAAACCGAACAGAATCGTACATTTTCGAGGGCGCAAGTATGATAATAAACCGTCAATGACTTTTTATAAATCGAGTATTTGTGTTAATAAAAATTGCTTACAAGTGGCCCTCGATGGAGAAACAGATAATTTTTTCAAAACAAATTTTTCCAACGAATTCAAGGATGATGTGTAGAGAAGATGGCAGAGAGGGTTGAACACTTTCTCTGCCACTATCGTGCACTTGCCAAAATTCCGCATCGCTGTCTAAATTCTTAGATGTCTAGTTTCTAGATCTTAAAAATGTCCAGCAGTCTTGGGGCATCTGCCACCAGCCACAATTTGTCATCGTTTAGCAGAGAGGCGAAGTGGTTTCACCAGATAAGGAATTAGAGAGGGAGACTTCAACTCAAATTAGTCGTATCTCAATACCGTGAAAATAATTCAGAAGATCTAGAAAATAGCAGACCATTAACCGGCGCAGATTAACGAACAAGAAACCCATCCTTAGTTAGGCACATCAAACGTAGAAAGCGGCGATGGAGAGATCACACATTGAGAAAAGCATCAGATAGCATCACGAGAATGGTACTGGACTGGAACCCGCAAGGCGACAGATGTCACGATCGACCAAAAAACACTTGGAGAAGGTCGTTGGTATGCAAACTAGCAGATGCCGACATCTCACGTGACGGTGCAAAAACAACAGCACAGAACCGTGTCCGATGAAAGAGTCTTGTCGAGGCCCTATGCTCCCGAAAGGAGTGAACAAAGAAAAAAAAAAACAGAATCAGCTGTTTAGCTGACGTATCCAGAGTCATGGCAGCGGTTTACTTACGAAAAAATTGAGATTGTTTGGTGACATACGAAGAAAATCAACCCTTAACTTATGTTTCTTCGTTGCCATCTGAACAATGACTGATTGGACGCGTGTGCGTTTCCCGAAGTTCCCCTCACGATTTCCTTTTTCACCGTAGTTAAAGAGCAAACCTTGATAATCTATTATACTTGGCAAAATTTCACAGCCAGTGACGTGGCAGCCAATGTTGCTCACACAATTTCGTTTTTCACTATAGCAGATTGGCCATTGATACCACAATGGGCCTCCAACCCTAATTAAACTCCTCTACATCCTTATGGAAAGAGGCAACCATCGTAACCTAGTCTAACCTACCTTTAAAACAATTCAAAAAAAACGTTACAAATACCAAAAGTTTATACAATTTTTAAGAAAAAAAAATTTAGGAAATGTTCGGCTGAAGTTCGATTTTTTGTTTTATTGAAGCCGAAGTGAACTTTTGTTGCTGCACATGACCGTAGTCGAAGAAAAAGTTCGGTCGTTCCCTGTTAAAAAGTAGAGAAATTAGATACTAAATGTCGTTTGTCAACCTTCTGAAAAGTACTTTCCTTACTCAAAAATTAAATAATCAAAGGACTTTTTTTATATCTTTCCTCATTCTGCTTGGGAGCATAGGGCCTCGACAAGACGCTTCCATCGTACTCGGTTCTGGGCTGTTGTTTCTGTGCCGTCCCATGCCATTTCGGCATCTGCTAGCTCGCACGGCATCAACCTTCTCCAAGTAATCTTTGACCGACCGCGAACTCTGTTTCCTTTGCGGGTTCCAGTTCAGTGCCATTCTAGTGATGTTATATGGTGGTTTTCTAAGCGTGTGACCTATCCATCGCCACTCTCTATGTTTGATGTGCCACAGGATTGGGTTTTTCATTCGTTGATCCCCACAACCCGTCATTGCTGATGATGTTCGGTCAGAATATTCTACAGAGGATGCGGAGACATTTGTCGAGGAAAGATTGTAGCCTCTGTGCGAAGGAGGTGGAGACTAGACATGTTTCACTTCCGTCCAACAATAGAAACTTCACACATGAGCAGAATATTCGCAGTTTATTGCGCGAGGAGATTTACGAACTCGTCCTACAGGGTCCAGCACACGGAGTGTAACCAATTAAAAATACAATAAATTTAGTTTGGAAAATTACTTTTATTCAGTTCAAAGTAAAAAATGTGTGAAAATAATACAAAATTCAAAATCAATTTACCTTTGCTCGATATGACCACCTTTTGCCTTGACTATGGCCTTGAGACGGTACAGAAACGAATCGCCATTTGCCCGAATGTGACTTGCCAATATTTTGACCCACTCGCAGACAAGGAGTTTTGCAGCATCTTGAGACTGCTAGTTCGGACCTTGCTCTTCAAAATGGCCCAAAGAGAATAATCCATCGGATTCGCGTCTGGTGAATTTGAGAGCCATTGTGTGGACGTTATGTAGTTCGGAACGTGATTTTTTTATCCATTCTTGGTTCACTCGAGCTTTGTTAGACGGTGCCGAGTCCTGTTGAAACGCCCATGGTCTTCCACAGAAATTTTTGTCTGCCCACGGTGCAACCTCCAGAATACTTTTCCGAAAATACTTCGCGTTTACCTTGACGGCAGGCTCGATGAAAACGATTGTAGAGCGCCCATCTGCGGTTACCACGGCCCAAACCATTACCTGTGGCGCATGCTGCCTCCTGGTGGCTAATCGATGACTTAAATTCTCGTATGAACGGTCGGTCAAATAAATCCTATCGTTTTGGGAGTTTACGAACTGCTCAATTTGAAAAATTTTCTCGTCAGAAAACACAATGTTCGGAAATTGACTGACTTTCGGCCAAGCGAAGCAACTCCTTCACTCTCTCAAGTCTGATTTGTTGTTGCTTTGGCGTGAGATCTTGAGCCTTTTGGGTATTGTAAAGCTTGACTTTGAGATCAGTTTTCAGTATGCGGCGAATGGTACGGTCAGATATTTTCAGTTATTTCGTCATTTGCCCGTACATCAGCGACGCGAGTCGTCTGAAGTTGGTTACACTTCGAATGCCAGACCCTGTACTATACGCATCCGTCGGAACGCCACCCTTTCTTGTTTAGCCTGCAGTTGGCATCTTCATCTGCTCTTCCGTCTGTCGTGATAGTGCGGCCGAGGTAGCAGAAGCTTTCTACAAATTCCATCGGGCACCCGTCAACCATTAAATGTTTTGCTTTATTGTGGTTGACTCTTTTATAGCCTTTGTCTTGGCGATGTTGACCTCCAGTCCGACAGTGCGTGCCAGCGTGACTGATTTCTCCGTCTTCGCTGGCATGTCAGTGAGTTTGTGAGAGAGGAGGCAGATGTCATAGGCGAAGCCCAAATCCTCGAGTTGTCTGGTGAAGCTCCATATGATGTATTGTTTTGTGCAGAGTCAATTGGCTCATAACGTCATTTAGGACGATGGGGGAGACATTTGACGAAGAGAAGGGGAGACATTTGACACATAAGACAAATAATTTGATTGATTTTCGATTAACCTATTTTGCCAAGCACGAGACTTCTACATCAGAAGATTTATTATTTTTTTGTCTCACTAAGGAGTGGCAAAAGATAAAAATGAAAATTTCTGCCTTTCGTCCAAATTAACCACAGAATGTAGCCTTAAAGATTTTCTAGTCGGCAACAAAACTCCCTGTACATCGCTGGTTCATCAATCCTTATTCGGGGTATGAAACTCAGCACTTATAAGTAGTTGAGACTAAGATTTAGACATCTTGGCGCTCACTTCTCATATTCATTTCCTTACTTTTACTTTCATAAACATTTACATTACTTCCTCATTACAAATATGTTTTGCATATTGCCACATATTCCAAAAGTTCACAATCAATAGTTTTGTACTTTAATTCTGACCCTGTACGACGATTATAACACAAGACATTTTTCTTAATCGAGTGTTGGCCGCAGCTCATTGCTAACAACTCTGGTAGGTGCACAGAGTTCCCGTGTCGGATAAGCAGCTTTTTTCATGTGAATGTGCATTTGGCGGTTCAACACTTCGTCACCACACAGATGTGCAGATGATTCTCTGTATGCTCGTTCGCTTTTATAGTTTGGTCTACATATGTGAGCATCCCTGAAGGAAATGGGTTCACTAACTTGATCCCACTAATGTGATTTGGTTACTTTGAAATTCATTCCAAGCAAGAATTCGTCAAAATAATAGATTTAGAAAGATTTTAAAAGCTTTTCCCCACATTTTTTCGAATTTTTTTTGCACTATGGTTAGTGAATATTTCGATAAACTATTCATGGTTTTTCTAATAGACAATTCCATTCTGACGAAGACAGTAAGAAGAAAGTATTTGAATTCAGAAGAAGATAAGTCCAGCTCTCAGCTCAGTATCCTTACTTTACCGGGATGATTGGAAAGTTTTGTAGCCATTACTAGAAAAAATGTTCTGCAATTCAGTGACAGGATCCGTGGCCCTTTGTTGCTCCCTGAAACCATAGGAAATTATAATAATAATTCAGTGATAGTGATAGATAGCGAAAAAAGAAATGTTTTTTTACATTTTTTTAAAATTTTTTTAGCTATCTGTATTACTTTATTCAGTTCATTCAGTTAATTTTTATAACAATGCCATATTTGAGCAATATTCATTGCAAAATATTGAAAATTGAGCGAGTAATAGTGAGTCCCCAGAAGCGCCTCGAAAAAAGTTGTTTTCCGGTGTCCATCAGAACCATCACAACGGACCCATTCCGTGGTCTAAGTGGCATCGTTGTCCCTATGTGCGATGCGGCTGCCAAACCTACCTACCATCAGAACCATCTGAAAGCACAAACTCAAAATATAAAGGATATATTTCTCAAGGCATACCTGTGAAGATTTTTTCTCCATTTTTCAATTATTCGTTTGCACTCGGCTACTTTATATTTCTAAGATTAATAATTATTTATTAAAAAACTAGAAAGCTCCCAGTGATAGCTGATCAAATATGTGAATAAGAATGGTGCAAAATTTCAAAACGAACTATCCAGTATCCAGTATATTTTGAGCCCATCCCTCGTCTATCATCACTGTAGTAGTTCTGTGCAGCAAGGCAGCTCCGACCCTTCTTCTCAAGCATCGATCTGAATTATGGACTTGAAGTCTATTTCTGTTGCGTTTGTCAAAAAAGGTTTACCCCGAACTCAATTTCGGCTAAATGACATCAGTGCAACGGGTGGTGTCATCTTAAGACCTTCTCATGTTTTAATACTCATAGGGAGTAGACCACAAGGTTTGTGGTCACATGGTGCTCCCGCCATCCGGCGCTCTTAGTCCCTGCGACCTTTATATCGCGCAATGCGCCGGGTCACATTTAGCCACCTTTATCGTAATCTCTTTGGTAGCACGAAGCTTACCGGAACCGTATAACTGCCTGTGTCTCTCAGCACCTGAAGATCTGTAACTGCACCTCTGAATTGAGTAAGCACAATTCGACGAAAGACAGAGCTGCAATCACATTTGGTGATTGTATTTTGTCAAACCTGAACCGCTGCCCATGCCTTTCTAACCAACAATTCACACTGCATCCATTGGTTTACAGATCTAAACGTTGTGTTAACAGATGGTTGCGCAAACTGCGAGACAACATTTTACCGATTGTTTTTACCAGCGATGAGGTCTAGGAGGTCCAATAGGAAAGCAAAAACTTCCAAAGCCATTGGTCCCGAAGGTATAGGCTTAAACTGAAATATCCAAGGTATTCAACTCATTACTGAAGTGTGGAAAACAGGATAAGTGGTCCAACAACTGAAATCTTGCTCACGAAAAAGGGCCCGATATCTTTGTGAAGATGGAAAAGATTCTTGAAACCCTTCCACTCTCGCTCTTCGTGAAACATCTTACCCCAATACTTGAGAGCATGCGCAGCACCGTTACAGCTGTCGTTGATTTGATGTTGGCGTCCAGCAATGACATCGATAGATTGTGTCCAACAGTAAGCGGTTATTTCACCAGACTTTCTTGTTCCTTCCCTGCAAGGAATCTCCAACTTTTCCACATTAAATCCACGGGTCTTCTATTTTCCAACTCTACGAAAGAGGTCAACTTCTACCACTTAAGGTCAAAGTCGATGACATCCCAATACCAATACAGTCATTAACCGCACGTAATTGGAAGTTATTCTCGTTATTTTGCTCTCTTTTTTGGTACATACAAAGGCAATTGGCACTAAAGTCTGAAGCCACAACAAAGTCCTCAAATCGTTAGCCGTAAGAGCTTGTGGCAAAGATAAAGAATCGTTGATGGGGTCTTTTAAGGCCATTGGTCGAGCTATTCTCCCCATTCACTGGACATCCCAGCATATAGACAGACCATAAAGGGCACTCATCGGCAGTCCTTTACCACCTTTTTAAACTACCGCCACCCGAATGACGTCATCGAAGTTCAACCACCACCCGTTGCAGACGAAAATATTTAGCTACCTTGTGGAACGCGCGTAAGCTTGGCACGTTGAGGACATTTTACTATCTGTACTATATGTAAGTCGGTCTCCATCTGGTATCGCTAGGGACCAAAAGGTCTATGCGTGGCTTATTGCCAACCAGGCTAACCTAACCTAACTGTGTGTTAGTTGCTTTACTCCTACCTCGAGATACTAAATATATTTGCGACATATGAAGGTACCCCGCATGATACTAACTAGCTATACACGTCCTCCTTATACTCACTCATCTAACACACCTCCCCTTTGGGCCCATCCGTTCAAAACAATATGTTCCTTGTGCCTATTAAATGAAGTCGACGATGGCTATCTGTCGTTCTTACGACAGCCGGTTCTACGCTACTAGACTTAAATCTGGCTAAGGCCTCGGAGCTCTGAACCTGTCGGTCATATGGCCTGTGTATGTGTACCCTTGAGAAGCCGCATTTTACTATTTTCTTTTCTGAGAGCCTCTGTAAAAAATGAACTCGATACCCAGATAAGTTCACGTACTCTTCATGGTTGTTGTGGGCTTCTTCGCAACTTACTACCTCGGGAAGCCTAGAGAGGACTGTATGTTCGCCATTTTTTGTCCTCCTTAAACCTTTTTCGCCGGATGATGGTTCCATATGTAGAAGTCCACGCAAGTGGGGAAAGTTACTGATCGCCATTCACTGAGAGTGGGCAGGACGTTTCTTCAAGAAGAACTTAAACGCTTAGGCACAATATTTTATAAGAGCGTACAATTGTTGACGTATGCCGACCATATCAGCCTTAACATGGTGAAGGCAGAATCGTCGAGAATAACGAATAACGTCTAGATAAAGAGGCGAATAGGTCTGGTGTTGAAAGAGGACAAAACGAGGTACGTCCTGTCATCAAACAAACAGTCGGCTCACTCGCATATCGGCACTCACGCCACTGTTGAAAGTTATGATTTTGAGGTTGTAAAAGACTTCGTTTATTTAGGAACCACCGATAACAATGTCAGCCTGGAAATCTAAATCTCTTGCCAACAAGTGCTACTTTGGACTAAGTAGGCAACTGAGGAGTAAAGTCTTCTTTCGACGAACAAAACTAACACTCTACAAGGCTCTCATCATGCCCGTCCTAACGTATGGCGCAGAAGCGTGGACGATGACAACATCCGATGAAGCGACGCTTGGAGTGTTTGAGAGAAAGATTCTGCGTAAGATTTTGCGACCATTGCACGTTAGCGACGGCTAATATCGCAGACGATGGAACGATGAGCTGTATGAGTTTTACGGCGACATAGACATAGCGCAGCGAATAAAGATCCAGCGGCTACGTAGGCTGAGTCATGTCGTCCGAATGGACACAAACGCTATGGCTCTGAAAGTATTCGATGCGGGATCAGCTGGTGGTAGCATAGGAAGATCAGGTGGAGAAGGTCTTGACTTTACTTGGTGTGTCCAACTGGCGCCGGTTAGCACGAGAAAGAAACGACTGGCGCGCTTTGTTAAACCTGGCCAAAATCGCGTAAGCTGTTATCGCGCCAATTAAGAAGACAAAGAAACCTTTTTCGCTAAGCCTCGCTATGTGTTGATATCCAGTACAGATGTATTAAGAACCAGATCAGTAGCAGCTTCATAGGAACTGAATACTTATTTCAGATTTCCGGATTTCCCTACAGGTAATCTTTTAAGCATCGGGTGTGCGTCTAATTATATTGAGGTACTTGTGGCTGCAGCAACGGACACACTGCTACTTCTCCTGTGCTTGCTGGTGTGCTATTGTCTCGCCTTTCTGCGGCGGTGATCCTTCTACGGATGCAGTTATTTGCTTTGTTTTTGATTTTTTCGAAAGATGAATTTTTGAATTTTGGTGGGCACATATGTACATATACATTTCCTTTAACTCATAATTGTTTTTTTTTTTTCAGCTTGCTGCATTTAGGGTTGAGTTGCATGAGTTGCCTGCCAAGCAGATTGACTGATTAACTGACGGCTTAGCTGGTTTTGTACTTCTTTCTTTTCGCCTCTCCAGCGCTAACTCCAACACCAGCAATGCGGGTACTCTACGATTGGTCCCGCTGCCACTGGCTGGGCTGTTATGGGCTGTGGGTTGTGGTTTTTGCTGTTGTTAATGCCGCCGCATGACAAGCGTAAACGTTTAAAATTACACGACGAACATTTGCTGAGCAACAGTGGCGGCGCAATGATGAGCGACAGCAAATAGCCCAGCAGCAGCAGCAGCAGCAGTGGCAGTGGAGGTGGTAGTGGCAGCATAAAAATAGCAACAACAATAAAAAGAACTTTAAAAGTAAAAACACAAGCAGCAGCAAAGTGAGTCAGCAACATTTCAAAAACAAAAAAGAAGGAAAAAGAATACAAAAACAATGTAGCAGTCATGTAGGGAAATAAAGTAGAAGAAATAAACGCAATAAAAAGTAAAAGAAAAAAATGCCACAAAAACAAGAAGAAAGATGTGTGTAAAAATGAAATCTTTAATGCGCCCGTTGGGCACAACATGACGTTAAGTGTTGCCTGTCGCCACCGCCACCGCTGCGTGCAGCGAGCCTACCAAGTACAGGCGCAATACAGATCTCCCGCCTCCCCAACCTTCATGCGGTCGTGCACTGTACCCTACAGATAAACAAGAAAGCTGCATTGAACTCCAATTTACCACTTATGCCCCCCACCCATTCCCACTCCTGCTACTCTGCAATCGCTGCCACCTCTCGGCACTTCCACACACTTTTAGTGTGCGTGTTTTTTCTTTTTCTTACTTTTCTCGATTTTTCCCAGCATAACTTCCTAAACTCAACTCTTGCCTCTGCTTCTACGACCGACGCGCAAACTATTTCATGCTTTCTTGTTGGCTTGTTTGTCTTTTCTTGGAAATTGTTCTAACAAAGTCGCTGCCTGTCTTCCACTTCAAGTTGTCGTTTTTTCGGTTTACTCTACTACTCTTGTCTTATTATGGCTTCTGCTCCTATTGTTGTATTGTCTTTATTGTGCTTTTGTTTATGCGCCTACTTTTTTCTGTTTCGTGGGCAATTTTCACTATGAAAAACATGAAAATTTACTTTCAACCAAGAACACACACATGCGAGCATACATACATACATACTCTTACATACAAATGTGCGTGAGTATTTCACTTCCATTTTTTTCTTTTGACTCAAAGTTTTGTAATATTAATCCGCGGTCGTAAGCGACATTGACAATGCAACCAGAGTAAAGCGAAGACAACAGCAAAAGTGAAGTCAAAAAAAAAAAACAAAAAAAAATATGTATGACTTTGAAGTCCAACCAACAAAAAATTGTTTGCTTAATGACCAAAATCCGCGGATAAGCATCTACAACTAAAGTCTCGGCAGGCAACTCATCAAAAGCGCTCACAGAAATCTCGTTTGACGCTGCGCTTCTTGAGCGCGAAGCTCTGAATTAATCTGTTAATTGAAAAGCAATGTTTTGAAGACTTCAAACATACAAACATAACTGTAATTTGAGTTTAATACTTGAGGATCACAAAGGCTCAGCAAATGTTAAATAAAGCTTTTAATAAATCATTTTCGAGAATTATAACGACGAAAACCCAAATCCATTTGGAAATTTCAATCACTGCAGATACGTAAACTTGCTTTGAGTTGATCAGTCGGGGGTATTTTGTGTGTGCATAGGCAGAGAGACTGTGTTCTGCGCAGTGTTCTTAATTCGATCGTATGTGCGAGGATCAGAGACGAACTCCTTCTGTGAGCCACTAGAACAAAGTTTAACGGGCAGCTTTTGTAATTCACTTCTTAATGAATTTCATTGCAAATGTCAGAAAATTTCAATGAAATTCACTCGGAAAGTAATGAAATTACCGATGAATTAGTTAAAAAGCGTTTTTTTTCTTTTTCGGGACAACTAGCAAGTGCAGCACTCAGACACAATTAAGTCCATTCTACTACACTTAGATTCCCTTTTAATTTTCCTAGATAAGAAGTGTGAGGTCTACTTACCACCGATACCCACGTGTCCCGGGACCCATGTTAGCATCAGGCTATTATGTCTACCGACATAGTTCAGCCTGGATTTACAGGACTCGACTACCCCTGATGTGGTTGGGGGGCTGTCAAAAGCCATGTGAGCAGCTTGGCTATCGCATAAAGATCTGCCTCTCCATCGGTTTTACACAACAAAGTTCATAGCTTCTTGAACACATACACCCCCACTTGATAGATCCATGCATTCCAAGAGCAAAGTGTAGTTTTGACCCGCCGGATTCCACTTAGACCCCAAAGCCGGAGCCGTGCTCGGTCCTGGGGCCATCCGTGAAAATGCGAAAACAGTGTTTGTCGGGCTTATTTTCAGAGTTTGAGAGAACTGAGCCTCTGGCAGCACCACTGTATCTCTTTCCAAGTTCGACTCTTCATGGCATGGAGTCAAGGCGCATGGAGAGAAGTTCAAGCCTCCTCTGTTTTCCAATGCCGGACAGGCGCTGTACCAGTTCCCATTGTGTTTTAGCCTGCCGATGTCCTTCAAGGTCTCTTTTTGAATGAAAGCATCAAGTGGTGGTAGACCAATCAGAGCATCTAATGCCGGGCCTGAAGTAGTCGGAAAAGCTCCGGTGCAACAGATGGCCACAGTGCGTTGTAGTCTCGATAAGGTCCTCCTGACTCCCACGAGAACACTGGTGCATAGGTGATAATAGGTCTTATCATAGCTGTGTAGATCCATAGGACCTTGCTAGGAGAAAGACCCCACGTTTTCCCAAACACACCTTTGGACCGCCAGAAAGCTGTCAATGCTTTGGATGTCTTTGTCTCAACATGTGACTTCCAAATAAGTTTGCTTTCGAGGATAACTCCAAGATTTTAATTTCTTTGGATAGCTGAATTGTGACTCCTTTTAGCTTAGGCAGAACGAGTACATCAAGCTTCCTCCTTCCGGTAAAGAGAACAATACCAGTTTTGGTGGGGTTGGCCGATAGCCCATTTGCACAGCACCAAGTGCCAATCATATCCAGAGTTTTCTGCACTTTTCGACAGATGTTCATAAGCGAAGGGCCCGCTAACAAACAGGCAACGTCGTCCGCATATGCTTGTGTGTAAACTCCAGCATCATTTAAGGTGGTGAGCAGAGGATCGATCACCATGCACCAGAGCAATGGAGACAGCACTTTCTTTGTTTTTTTTTTCGTTGAGCTCGTGAGACACCCAGGCTCCCAATTTTTCAGTAAATTCCATTGAATGAAAGTATGAAAGCTGTTAATTTTTTCCGCCAATTCACGATTGGTTCGGCGACCGTTCTGCTTCAAAAGTGATTTTAGACGTTCTTTATCGAATTCAGAAGACCTCACGCTGCGGGATGTGTCATCGACGTCAAAATCGCAATTTTTGGACTTTGCAACCCGTGCTGTAGACTCGCTTATATATCCCGCGCTGCTTCGGCAGCTTTTTGACCTCGATGAAAAGCAAAGAAGAGCAGATGTTGGCTCTTGCCAATCGTTGCTTTTGCGCGACTTTTTGGCCAAAAACAACACACTAGTGATGCCACAGCCACCGTATTCCCCAGATCTGGCCCTCTGTGACTTTTTCTTGTTCCCCAAAATGAAGAGGCCCATGAAAGGACGACGCTATGGTACGATTGACGAGATAAAGACGCCAACGAAGGAGGGAGGAGTTGAACAAGATAAAAAAATGATACTAATATCTCATGGGGATTACTTTGAAGGGAACCAAATAGATATTAATGAATAAATAAATAATTGTTGAAAAAACACGAAATTCGCGATACTTTTTGAACACACCTCGTATTTCTGCCAAATAATCAGTAAGGAAGATTTTACGATTGAAGTCATAGGGTGACTTTGCTAGAGCAATAACAACATTTGCATGTAAAGGGTGGTTAAATTTCAAGGGCCGATGTTGAATGTGAACCACACCTAAACGTCAAGTTTTTTTCTGCATTTCATTTGACATTTTTCAATTTCAGACTAACTCACTGTGAAACATAGAAAGATACACAATCGAGCAACGCGTTAAAGTTATTCAGGCTTATACAGGAAATGGCAACGGTGAATGACCAATCTTCGAAGAAAATCATCTTCATGATGAGGCACATTTTCTCCTCAGTGGATTCGTCAATAAGCAGAATTACCGCATTTGGGCGAATGATAATCTAAGAGTGATTGCCGAAAAACCAATGCACCTACAAAAGTTTGGTGCGGTTTATGGGCCGGCGGCATCATTGGGCCGTATTTTTGGAAGATATGGATGTGAACGATATGTGTTTTCAACAGGACGGTGTCACTTGTCACACAGCTAACGAAACAATGGCTCTTTTGCGCGAAAAATTTGATGGCCGAATAATCTCACGTCGCAGCGATGTCAATTGGCCGCCAAAATCATGTGATTTGACACCGTTGGACTTCTTTCTTTGGGGTTATTTGAAAGAAAAGGGGTACGTCGATAAGGTAGCAATAATTCAAGAGCTAAATGATAAGATAATTCGGCACATTAACGGCATAGAGCCTCAATTATGCCTCAGCGTCATCGACAATTTGGACCATCGGATGGAGGTCGATATTTTGTTCCATACGTAATTGAGCCATACCAATATTATCATAATAAAGAGAAATGACAATAATTTCCTAAAAAATTGTATTTTATTCAAAATCAAAACAGGCCCTTAAAACTTAACCACACTTTATTTTGTTTTTCAATTTGAAAGTTAGAATGTCGACATTCCGATAAGAAACAAACAAATATGGCAACAACAAATAAGTAGGACTCTTTGAAATTTTTTTATTTTATTTATTTAAAGAAAAGAGTAATAATTATAAATAATTATTCCACTTAAAAGGTAAGAAAAAAAGGACCAAGCACTGGCTGCTAAGGCCTTCGGCTAAAATTCGGCTCTTTGAAATTCCAACCAGCTACTCGCAGAAAAAAAAAAACAAATCAGCTGAGTCTCCTTATATGCCTTATGGACCTTTTGTTTCAATATAAAAACTGAAATTTCAGTTTTATTCTTTCATACAGGGTGCATATAAATATGTCTGGATACTCTACTCATAAGGCCATCCATTTAATGGCATAAAAAATATTCAGAAATTCAAATACACAAATCCATATGCATGGGCCTGCATACATACATACATACACCCGAGTGCATTCTAAATGTAGCTGTAGGTATGCACATACATGCATAAATAAATTAAAATTGATATTATGGTACAAATGTTTTCGTACGTAATTGTGCTTATATACATATGTATGTGTGCGCGAGTGTGTGGTGTGAACAAATGTAAACAATGCAACCGATAAGGTCATGGACCCACATTGATAATTCATTTGACGTATACGGAGAAACATACACACGCACATTCACACAAAACACAGGAACTAACGCCAAGCGAGTTAGAAAACACATGCATGCAAACATATGTATATATGTGTGTGTGTGTGTATGTAAGTTCATATTGAACATCTCATGATAGTTTTGTTTCGTTAATCAGGACGTAAAAACAATTGCATTTACATATGTATGTATGTATGTATATTGTACACACACAGATATGCAGCAGGGGTGGAACTGCTTAAAATCCCTGATAAGCGGAATTCTACGATTATTCATTCTGCGTTCTCTACGCCTTAACACTTCAAAAATTCATAACTTGTTGGTTGAGCTGGTATATTTATTTGCAATGTACTGCCTACTATGTGCCATATGTGCATATACCTATTTAATATTGGTAGGTAAAAATTTTGAAAAACAGTCGTGCATTAGTTTATGAAATTTTACTGAAAACAGATTGTACAGATCGCACAGATGTATGTACATATGTGTGTATGTACGCATTTATGCCTAATTACAGAGTATTTGACTGAATTTGTATAAAATATACTCTCTCTTTATACGTATGTATGTATGTATGTGTGTAAATATTTGTAACATCTATCAGCAGTATATTTCCACGAAATTGCTTCCCCTAATTGGGCATATTCGCTCTGCTAACATTACTATTTGAATTAATTCGCTGTTAATAGTTAGCTGTTAATTCAGCAGCACAGAGTCGTTTGCTCCTGTAATCGCACTGTTAGTTGTTCAGTTAACAACACACAGATCAGCAGGGCACTGTTACTTTAACATACTCTGTCCATGTTAAATGTAACGTTGTCTAACTTTTTCTTCTCCACCGCGCACGCTGATGAGATACCGTTTATCCCCCCGTACTCACAGCATTTTGGGAGCACAAATTAAATTTTGCCACATGCAGTGAATGTGCAGCTCTGTGTTTTTTTTTTTTTTATATGCGCGTATGCACGCAAGTGTATGCATTGGTTGTGCATAAATCTTCATGTACAATTCCATTTACATCTCATTTATGTAGTACATACGTACCTTTGGACTTGAGATTTTTCGGTCGCATGTATTAGCTGCCCAAATGAGCTATGTATGTATGTATGTATTCTTATTGTGACAGAGTATTGATGAGTAATTAACTTCGGTGGTGTGCTTTGTGTTGTTTACATACATATGTACATGTGTGCGTATGTTGGTTTTGCAAAGAGGCTTATTTGAGGTGCTCGAACCCCTCTTTGCGCTCCTCAGCTACTAAGGAACTGCCAAGGCTTCGGCTTTTGTTATATATTCTCTTATTTTCCAGAGCCATTATACATATCTGGGGGCATTATGCCAGAAATTACCCCGATAGCTTCATGGGATACAGTGCGAAAAGCGCTTGCGACTCTAATAGCGCTCAGTCGCAACAGAGATTTTGTACTCTTGCCGTATGTTTCGTATTTTCACGCTTGTGCAGCATACATTACAATGGATTGGGTAACTTTTGCCAGTAGTAGCCTTCTGTTCTGGCTTGGCCCGCCTATGTTAGCCATTATTCGAGATAGCGCTGTATTTACCCGTGCTGCTTTCTCACAAGCTTTTTCAATGTGCACTTTGAAGTTTAAGCGTGCATCAATCATGACTCCCAAGTATTTCAGGTACGGTTGGGGGTTGATGTTATGCCCGTCTATGCTTAGTGTAACCCTCTCTCGAACCCCTCTATGAGAATACGTTTGCGTGATTTACCAAAATATATTCTACATTTTTTCGTGAGGAAGGCGAACCAAATTATAGTCCCGTGGGATTAGCTGAACACTACCAAAAAAGAAAAATGCCAAAAATTGCAGTGACTAAAAATTCTAATGTCGCATGCAGTAAAAATATTTTTAAAAGTTATTTATAGAAAAATATTCAAAAAATTCGAAGGTGCAATGGAAAACAGCCCATACTGTTTTAGAAATGGGCTGGAAACCCGCGAGGTCTAGCTATGCTTTCTGGTTATAATTCAGAACTAGAAAGACGTTCAAAAAGGTATACTCCTCTGCTTCATCGATTGTGAGAAAGCTTTCGAAGCTATTAAACATGATAAGCTTATAGAAATTCTTCATTCAATGGGAATAGATTAAAAAGATGGGAATTGTTGAAAAAGAAATCCGTTGCATTAAAAATTTATACTCTCAACAAACTGCTTAAGGCGGGCACCTGCTTTAGAGGCTTCAGAAAATCGGTTTTTTCGTGGATTTTTTTGGTTTTTCTGGTTTTATTATTATATATTTTAACAGTCTTCTCAAATTTTTTCATTAAAATATATGTCATGTTATGCCTGGTACAAGCATTTTGCCGAGGAGCCTCGAGTGTGCGGCGTGCGGCGGGAAAGATGCAGGTCGCAATTTTCATCTGAAATCAAAACCCCAAAAAGATTTTATTTTGGTATAGTATAGCTTCTAGTTAAACCAAGAAAATTAAAC